>JACDJE010000198.1:2207226-2339333 GCA_016647715.1 Pavo muticus
CCCCCAATAAATAAATAAATAAAGAGGTACCTCACTCATCTACTAACCTCTTAACCCTGTGATACTCAAAAAGTGTCCTAGAGTTCTCAGCAAGTTATTTTCCTACTGTGGAATAAAGCTTTTGATGAGTGAAATGAAATTAATTGAGAACTCAGCTAATACTTCTAGAGCAAGATGAGCATTCTGCTGGCATTTTCAACGGAGCTTGTTGGGAGATGCAATTTGTTTTAAATTTGTATACTTTAACAAAACCTTACGGGACACTGAAAAGCTAAAAGTAAATCTTTAGCTCTATGAATTTGGTGGTTGCTTTTTATTATTGTGTTTTTGCGTGTGTGTGTGTCGTCTTTTTTTTTCCTGTAAATATTGGAGATCACTTTTTAGCCTGTTCTTTAGTGTACATCGGTGTATAGTATTTCCATTTTAACTACCATATTTTTCTAGCACTGTACAAAAGTAAATAAACAGACATGCTCTTATTCTAAAAAGCTCTGAACAGACTGTTGAAGGTTTCCCTCCCATTTTCCTTGCCAGATTTATAGCTAGAGTTGGCAGCAATGCCTATAGCTAAAGTTTCTTAACACTTTCTGTTACTAGGTCTGTTTTCAATTGCTTATAATTTTGCCAGCTTCAACTGCTTCCTAGTGTTTTTAGACCTTTTGGCTTGGCCAGTGGTTTTGAGCTTTTATGATACTGGTGAGTTACTTCTGAAGTTTTATGGACCTCATCCTGAGCTGATCTAAATTTGTGTAACTCAAACACTAGGCTTAGCTACACTTTCCTGGATATAACACTACAGAAAGAATCCCAGCTGGTTTTATTTATTTTTTAAAGAGTTGTGATGTGAATGAGAATGAGACAGACAGTAAGGAAAATGGAAGGAAGTTGGGCTGGAAACTCTACAGTCATGACATGTAGTAACTTCTTTCTATTATTCTGCCTTTTCATGTTGTATAAGCATGTGGATTCCATTTGACTGTAGCCAACTCTGCCCTTCATCAGGCTCAAATTTCTTGCTATTGCAAAAGCAAGCTTGAGGGAGTTATCCTCAAAAAGAAAAACTTCAGTCAGTAACTGAGTGCATTTTTCTTTTATACAGGAGATGTAGAAGTTCCCTCCTTTATTCAAGCAGTCCAGCATTTGTGACCCCCTTTAGACTGAGCTCCCCTGCCTGCTGTAGGAGTGGCTCCTCTGGGATGCCTAAATTTCTGTTGTTGATCTGAAATAGTACAATGTCTGTAGCAGGAGGTTCCCTTCAGTCTGAGTGCCAGATAATGGCAGCAATGAATACTGCAGTCAGAACAAGACTGATCTAGCAAAGTGGGTTGCTCCACTTCCAGTGGCAGCAGTAAAGCTGCACGCACTGAGAGTTCACATTTACTGCCCTAAAGACTACTGCAGGATTTTCTTAATTTTATGAACATAAATAATATGAATGATAATTTAATCGGAAGGATCTGAGTCTTGCAACAATGTACTAATCGCCATACACTTTGCTAATTCTGGAAATAAACATTCTAAAAATCTGATGGAAAGCAGATGAACAGTGTCAAGGAAAATAGAAACATTTATAACAAGTCAATGTTTTCCAGCAAAGAAGTGAGAAAGACCTTGCTGTGTGTTTGCAAACTGATCAATATTTACCTCTTCATGTTCTTAGGGCTCAGAGCAGATTTTCATTTCTGTGATTCAGTTTCACCATGCTGAGATTTCTTGATAATTAACCGTGTACCTTACTGTAAGCATGTCTTTACCATTCAGTTTTTTTTTTTTTTACCCTTCAATGCACATCTGAGTGTTTGCATTTAATATTGTGCTAAATTTTATTTACTATGTCATTCAGAAGTGATATGCATTTTTAAACAACTTTAATGCCTTTCTCCATCCGTTTTCTCTATGATTTCATCTTTTGGACTTCTATTTTCTTGTCAGCTTTTCATCTTTTACCTATCTGAAAGCAATAGTTCCTGTTATTCTGAATTTGTGCTTAGTCTATTTCAAGCATTTATGGGTTACAGCAGAGGAAGTCTTTGTGTAGTACACTGTAGTTATTTAATTTCCAGTACTTCACTGAAGGTGTCAGTATTTTCATGGAGACTCCCGTGTTGCTGAAAATATGTCAATCTTATGTAGTTAGTAATATGGATAAAATGCACTTGCAATAATTTAAAAGGGATACAATTAAATCCTTAAAGTTCTGTTTACATATCTGAGCTCTCAGTAGGGTACAAGTAGTTAGTAATGAAGTAATGACATGCAACTGCTGCATTTTCCTTTACAAAAGTTAGGGGCTGGGAGAAGGACTGACAGCAGCTTTTTATTCACATCAAAATCTGTTTTAGTTTGATCATGTAGAGACAGTATGTTGTGTTGCTTGAGGAAAATTAGGGAGAAGATCGATATAAAAAAAGATAAAAAGACATGTACAAAACCCCCAACCAGATTAAATATAACCTGAGCCCATTCTTGAATACAATTCCCTGTGTCGTGTCAGGCATCGCTGTCCTGGCCCCAGCAGGGATGTGTGGTGCTGCTTCAGTCAGCACTTCTGCTGCTTGTAGAGCTGAGGTTTGAGTGCTGCACAAAAGCAGTTTCCAGACAGCGGGTTTGTTTAGACCAACAAATCAATACTTTGATATTATCTGTGAGTACAGCTGTTCCCACTCTGCTCCCCAGGAGAGCCAGTGCCACAGTAATCTTTACAAGACATGCAACTTCGTAGAGGAAAAATGTTCAAATTACTTGAAAAAGTAGTGAGTTACTTCTCAGGAGACTCTCTTCTTATTCCATTTGTAATTATATGATGCATGAATCTAAGACCTCCTGAATGTATTCAGCTTTTTACCTAATTGGATTTTTGAAGAAGGCCACCATTTCTGTTTGGTCTTTCAAAGACTGCTGTAACTTTCCCAAACACTTATCCTGCTTTGCTCCTCCTTCACCACTGAGAATTCTGATTCTTTATTTCCCCCTCTCTGTCCCCAGTCAACTCCTGGTACTGGTTAGTGAACCCATCTTTTAGTGATACAATCCGTGTCTCTCATTGTGCGTGGGTGCAGAACTCACACCTTTGAGTTCAGACACGCTGACCTAGCAGGATGCAAGATGGGGCAGCCCTATCATCCCTCGATCACTAGGTGTCAAGATCTGCTTTCAGACTTTATGTCAAAATGGTGAATGCTTTTTTTTTTTTTTTTTCCTTCTGAGTGTACTAAAAAGTAACTTCAGAGAATGGCAATGCTCCAGCAGCACCCAGTAATGTGCTCTTGATAGCTGAGCAGTATGCAGGTTCCTGTTAACAACATATTCTATTTGCATGTTGTCAGCTCTTGTAATGAGATGAAAATACAAACTGCTCCCCTCCCTCTGTTCTTTATGCTGTCCTCATGCTTAGTTGATCCCTTGGTAAACCAGAACAGCACAGAAAAGTAGTAAAGGGAGAAAGCTGAGGAGGACAGATTTTTGCTTCATTAGTGAGCTACATCAACTCGCTATTAAGTTATGTTAATACTGCAATCAGTGCCAGATAGGTGCAGGTATCTGGGAGCAACAGTACTGGGAGACAGGAAGTTGTGGACTGCCTCTTTCGGTAGCCTTTTAGGTCAGTTGAGCTGTCTTGCCTGCCATCACTCTGAATTTCGTAGTCTTTTTATGCCAACACAGACATGCAAAGTGGATAGAGTGTGACCCACAATCTGGCCCTTCCTATTCTTGAGAAAAGTCTCCCAGGAGGAATACTGTTTGAAGGAGAACACAAGGTGACTCTTCTAATGGACCATGAAGTGCTGACAGGCTGCTTTTAAAACAAACAAAAGCCAAAACTACCAAAAATCTCCACTTGTTTTCATTTGCTTTTGGATTTTAACTCCTCAAATGTGTGTAGCTGTCATACATAATATTACAATTTGAGAATGTTTTAGGTCATCAGTCTGTTACTTACAGGATTAAAAAATTGTCTGAAAAGATATAGTGATCTGTCTGGAAGGCCAGTGAAAATGTATCCTTCTTGTAGTAGTTAATCTCCACATCTGCCCATATAGAATGCTTTCATGTGATCTGTCCATGTTGGTTTTTAGGCTTAGGTGACTGATGCTAGATAAAGATTATATAGATCAAATGGGAAAGAAGTGTGATTATTTTACATACAATATAAAATTCAAAAAGCATGCTTTCATCTACCCACTCATTTAATTAAAAAAAAAAAAAAAAAGAGTGGGGAGGAAAGGTGTCAGACCTCCAAACTCAGGGGATAATTATCTTCTACTGCACAGTGAGTTACATAAGAAACGTTGAACTCATCAATATGAGAATATTGCCCCAAGTTATAAAGTGAAAAAAGTAGAGGGTTGAAACTAAGAACAAAGGCTTGTCAGACTAAAATGGATACAGCTGTGCCTATAGTTTTAATGCTGTTCTTAAGGAATTGTGCTAAGACTTCCAGAAAAAGTATTAGGTGATCACTAAAGCGGACATTTCTAGAATTTAGAAATACAGCAATGGCAGAGTGTTTTTAAAGTAGATTTGAAGGTATCATTCTTGCTTAGGTATGTTATACTACTGCTTGTATTTTAAATACTGGCATTCATTTGGCTACAGCTTGCCATAAGCCTAACGTCTGAGAGGTGCAGCAGCTGCTGGGATGTTAGAACATAATGGTCACTCCGAGCACCCCTGCACTAAAACCTTAGAGGAGTGTGGTAGCTAGTAATTGATGTAACCAAGGTTTTAAAAGAAAAACATCTTCATCAGCTGCTGTTTTTCTTATCTTTTGAGAATATTATGCGATTTCCTGAGCTACTTCCATGGTAAGAATAGTTGGTAATTCAACACATGCAAAGTATGGGAGGGATTCTGCTTGAGAAAATCACTTGCAAAATCCCAGTAATTTTGCATGCAAATTAACATGGTATTGGTCTTTCTTAGTACAAGTCAGTATGACTGATGAGTTTCTTTCAAGGTAGTCGATTTGCTTTATTGAGGACTTCTAAACAGTGACTGATAGCTCTGTGAGTAAAAAAAAAAAAAAAAAAAAAAAAAAAGAGTAGTTTAAAGGACTGTGAGTAAAAGTATGTAATATAAAATAACATATTTTGAAATCAGAATGCTTACCAAAAAATTTCATGAAAACAGTAAATCACTGCACCTTTCTGAGGAAGAATGTATAGCTAGAAAGTTTTAAGTCTTCATGACAATACTGTTGTTTCTTTTGTTTGTTTGTTTGTTTGATGACTGCTAGGATATAGATTTCTTTTTTTTTATTCTCTATGTGCAGTACCAACATTCAAAATAAAGTTAAAATGTTACTGCTTAAAATACAGTGACACATCTGTCAGAAAACAAGGCATATAAACTCCAGAGAAGGTTTTCAAAAGCGTGTGTCTTATGTGAGGCAGAAAGTATTTTCAAAGGTGTAAGTGATAGGAGGAAGCAATCTGCTGTGACTGTGGGATGCAGATCTCCCACCACTATACTACCTTCTCCAGGTCTCTCTGTGGCCTGTACTTCACTGACAGTCACAAACCGGTGAAAGCCAGTAGACACCATCTGATATCTCTCACCTGGTCCACCTGCCTGCTTAGAGCAGGGTCAGCTATGGCAGGTTGCTCAGGCCATGTCTAGTTGGGGTTTAATCCTCTACAAGGATGGAGACTTTTTCTGCACTTCCTAATACTTAAAACGCACTCTGTTCATGCTACTGGTTCTCATTAGGAGCTTCTCTCTCCCCAGGTATTCAGGTGACAAAATTGAGCGGTTTTGCCTGGGAACTATACACAGATTCAAAAGTTCCATGTCCCTTTGTACCTTTTCTAAGTTGTACCTGGCATCTTTCTGTAGTCATTCAGTTTCATAGGCAGAGTGGACCACTGCAGAGCTCTTCTTTCTCTACACTTTGGCTGGCAAACTTGGTTCTTGCCAATTTCCTAGTACCAGGCTTATTACTATGTGGATGCATCTTCAGCCAGGTAAGGGATCTGATCTAGCTAAAAATGACAATCTGTGTTTTTGTTTTGTTTTGAAGGATGTGAGATTAGCTTTTAGCTGAATCTGTTTATGATTGAAGGGAAGCAGCAGAATTGCTGAAGAGCAGAGGTAGGCTGAGGCTTCTCAAGAAAAAGTAACCTACAAATGGAGGCTGCTAGGCTTTTCATTCTTCCCTCCTGAGCTTTTTTTGATTATATCATTTTGCCCCTTATATTTGCTGGTGTTCTTACAGTAATCTTCTCCCCTGTGAACAAAGTGTGTAGCTAAATGAACCTATTTGTTTACAGTTGAAATCCCTTTGGGTTTCATTTCATTTTGTTTTAAATCCTAGTGTTAGTGTTTGCAAAGAACTACTGCTAGGAATACTGGGAAATGAGGTGCCTGATTTTTCACAAATAAATTCTGCTTTAGTACAGACAATAGCTAGGAGACCATTTCAATGATAGAAATCCACAATAGGTTGGTTGATCTTAGAAAAATCTGCTGCTATAATCCTCTGATTCTGGTGTCTCTACGGCAAATGTATTCATACTTCCTTCATGGTCCACATCTAATGAAAACAGTTTTTCAATATTACTGTTCAACCTAAGGTAACGTTATTAAAAAGGACTTGATAGCATTAATAAATTTATTTTAATATCTTTACCACAGCTTAATTTATCAACATTAGTAATGTGCTATTATGAAGTAATAGAAGTAGCTGTTATTAGGATGTCAACAATAGTTTCTAACTATTAGTTAACTACTAGCTATTAGTTGTCAACAATAGGAGGTTGAAAAATATTATGTAGCTTCTGTAACCGTAGTATTAAAAATTATAAATAGAGTCCACACTCTTCTATCCTCGCCCCTCCCTACTGTGTACTGTTAATGGCTAGGGAAACAAAAATGCAATGATACCAATATATACATATGTCTCTCCAAAAATAATGCCTCCAATTTATTTTCATGGAAACCACAACAGAGCACCATAATGTTATTTGTACAAATTAGAAAAAAACTCTCAGCAAAAAACACTACTTTTCAACACAGTCATCACCATTAGCTATGCATTTTGCCAGCAATGAACAAGAGCCAGTATGCCGCACTCATAAAAATCTGTACTAGTGGAGGTGACCCACTGTCATTGTCACCACTGCTGAAACACTCCGCCCACCACCTCACTGTGCTCACATCCACTGGTTGGTCTCCAAAAACGTTCAGCAAGTGTCAATGAATGTCAAGGGGGAAAATATTTTCCATGTGAAGGAATTCAGTGACACAATTTTGCATCATCCACACTGCCATGTCAGATACCATTCTGTCAGAGCGCACCTCTGCTGCCATCTGTCACACAACAACAAAATGTAATGAGAAATTGGTGGGAAGGTTCAACCTCTACTGCCATACAACCAACATCTGCTTTTGACATCATGAGCCAACATAATGAGATAGGAGGCATTACTTTCAGAGCAGCCCTCATATAACATGACAGCTAGCATGCATTTGATAAATTATTTCCCTTCATTTTCCGGCTTTTGTATGAAACAAGTTTCTGCTTTGAGACATGCTATCCTTCCCTGTGGCCTTTCTTGGCCTATGTTTCCATGTGGTTGGGATGGAACAGTGGTAAATTTGGTGAAAACTTTGCAGCTGGCCATTTGTCTTAGAGAAAGTAAAAAAAAACAAAACCAAAAACTACAGGAATAGTTGTGTGGTATTTCATATACACATAGACTTTCCAAATCATAAATGTAATTTGTGATCTTATTTGGACATCTATGAAGCAAATGTACAAACACAGTAGTGAACTACTATCAGTGGTGTTGGCATTTGTACCTGCTAGCAGCATTTCCAAAGATAGAGAAAAATTTTCAAAGATAGGTCAGAAAATACTGACCTGTCAGTCTCACCTCTGTGCCAGGAAAGATTATGGAGCAGATCCTTCTGGATCTATGCTAAGGCACATGGAAGGCAGGGAAGTGATACAGGAGTACCTACATGGCTTCACCAAGGGCAAATCCTACTTGACCAACCTAGTGGCCTTTTAAGGTGGTGTCAATGCATCAATGGACAAGGGAAGAGCCACTGATGTCATCTATCTGGACTTCAGTAAGGCGTTTGACATGGTACCCTATAACGTCCTTCTCTCCAAATTGGAAAGATGGATTTGATGGGTGGACTGTACAGTGGATGAAGAACTGGCGGCAGGACTGAGTCCAGAGAGTTGTGGTCAATGGCTTAGTGTCTGGATGGAGATCAGTGATGAGTGGCATCCCACAGAGATCAGTGCTGGGACAAATACTCTTTAATATTTTCATCAGTGACATTGACAGTGGGGTCGAGTGCATCCTCAGCAATTTTTCTGATGACACCAAACTGTGGGGTGCAGTTGACACACCAGAGAGGCAGGATGCAATCCAGAGGGACCTAAACAGACTTGAGCAGTGGGCCCAGGTGAACCTCGTGAGATTCAACAAAACCAAGTGCAAGGTCCTGCACCTGGATTGAGGCAACCCCCACTACCAATACAAGCTGTGGGATGAAAGGATTGAGCACAGCCCTGCCAAAAGAGACCTGGGGGTACTGGTGGATGGGAAGCTGGACATGAATCAGCAGAGTGCCCTTGCAGCACAGAAAGACAATCGTATTCTCTGAGGATTCTATGAAAAGAAGTTACTTGGATGGGTAGGCATTAGGAAATGTTGTTATACTCTCGTTTACAATTTTGCAGAACATATGGCTCATTTGTCAGAGTTCCAACTTGTCCTTCTCTGTGTGACTTTGCATTGCTAGAAGAGCTGATCAGTGAACTGTACAAGTCAATGGGCTGTCTTTCCAGTATTTAACAGATAGGTATGAATGAGCTTTACACAGTCATTACGTCTGCACTAGTAATGAATATTTGTGACCACAAGACACAAAAGATCAGAGAAGAGGAGGGCTGCTCTTCTGACTTGCAGCTGGCTGTCTCAGCTCCATCAGACTTGCTCGCTGAAGGGAAAGGGAGTGGTAGTCTGATGATTTCTAATCTCCTCCAACATCAGTAGGTCCTGTGGTCAAGCATACATGATCAAAGTGAGATGGAGAAGAAAAACATTTGGACTTACTGAGCAAATGGAGGGTGCTTTGTGGTTGGAGATTCCACTTATTCTATGTTCTTCAAATGTAAATATAGAAAAATCTGCCTTATCAGTATGGTAAAGGCACCTATACAGGAACCTTCTCTGTTTTTGTTTTTGTTTTTCTTTTCCCCCAGTATTATTTACATGTTCCTGGTCTAGTTCTCTCGAGTCTCAATGTGTCTAAGTTTCCATGAGAACTTCACTATGGAAGGGTTGTTTTTCTGGATAGTTAAATTATTTTCAAAGCATCAGAGCATATGAAGGGCTCCACTTTCAAAAATTACATACACTTATAAATCGCTTGGAATTGGGTGAGAGTTTTGGCTCTAGGGACAAAGCTTATTGAGGATTCTTACATTCTTTATTAGACTAGGTGACACAGTTGGAAAGTACAGATTCCTTGGCTCTCAGACACCAAGGTCAGAAACAGCAAACTTCAAGCTAATCAGAGAACAGAAGAGTTGCTTCAAGCTTAACTTAATTATATTAGGGAATTAAAGAGAGAACTCTTGTTGGTACTTTTCAGAGCAGAGGTGAGTGTGAGCAAGTGGAGACTTGATAAGGTAAGAGAAAGTCTTTAACACTCTGTAAATGAGAAGTATTGAGAAGAGTAAAATGCTTTTAATAGCAAATCTCTTGCTGTCAGGAAGAGTAGTACTGAGACCAAAACAGATGCCTTCCTTCATCTCTAAAGGCTAAAACACTTCCATTCATCCCTCCAGCTATAACTCCCTGCCCAGTTTCTACTATATTTCTGTTTAAATTCATGTTACTTGCCCTAGTCTCAAATATATTACTTAGTAAACTCTTGAGTCATTCTGAAAATGTGTTACACTTTCATCAGCTGTTAAAAGCAAGAATACTTGCAACACATTGAAGATTAATGATCAAAGAGAAACCATTTAGACAAAAAAGTTAGAAGAAATTATTACTAGATCCTTCATATTAATGTTCTGTTACTTACACAGTTCTATAAATGTACACATTTTTGCAAAGAAAGGGAGAAATCTATTTCATCAGTCACCATCCAAATTATACAAAGGTGTGGCTATTTTAGGGGAAAAAATGGAGGGAAAAAGAAAAAAAAAAAAAAAGAAGCTGTAGCCTGTTCTAAGTGACTAAATCAAACAAAGTGCAGCTGTGTCTATGCTTTTCCTCTTGGGATAATTAGGGAAGGGAACACCAAGCAGCCATAAATTTTGTATGCTTAGCTTGGTCATGTAAAGACATTAGTTTCCCTAATTGTTTAAATACTATTTCAAGTTATGTTTTATTTATAGTGGTCTTCATATAGGTGGCATGAACTAATAATTTTATAAGTTTATTGAAGAACAGCAGTACAACAGTATAGTCCAAGAAGGATTAAAAGCTGGAGATGAAAAAGCAGCCACTTCTGAGTCTATGGCCTTTGTTAAATGAGGTGGATGAATCAGATTAAAGAAGAAAAAACCTACATAAAAATAATGTGAAATCTCACGATAAGTTAATATGTGTAATGTATATAATACAGAGATGCCTAGAACTTTCGTAACATTAACATAGAGACCCTCTAGTTACTATTTGTTTATTAAAAATTTTAGCTTCTTATTAGCAAAGAAGCCTAGAACTTACTAAAACATCAGAACTTTTAGGATGATTCTCCTTAAAGCCTCTAAGAATTCACCAACACACTGATAAAATATACATGAGCTTGGCTGTCAAAATGAAAGTCTTCTTTTTGTGAACACATTGCATGGAGGAACAGTTACAGACAAGAAACTATCATTTTCTATAAGCATTTGATGCATCAAAGCATGGAGAAGACAAGTTTTTCTTTTGTTCCATGACCGTAATTTTTTAAAAGCTACTGTTTACAATTATTACAGCATATGTGCTTCCATGTGTATACTGTACATTAGTGACTAGATATGCAAATATTCTGTCCAGTAACCTGGAAAAAGACATATTTTACTTCAAAGCAAATAGCAACTTCAGAGAACTGTTAGACACTTCTGTATGTATCTATGGAAAAATATCCCAATATCTACTCATATGGGGAGAAAGAGAACTGATTTTTGTTCCAGCTTGAAGGCCAGATTTGCACAGGTGTTATTATAGACTATATTTGATGTCATCCAAAAGTAAAAGAAATATTTTTACTGCATTATTATTTTTTTTCATATCTTGCTGTATAAATAATTTTTAAATCTCTTTATTTTTCATTTTTTCTACCCATGTTATCAAGGAGGCAAAACAACATAGAACCTCTACAAGAAACAGAAGTACTATTTTTTCCATCTTTGCAACAATATTAAGTTTTTAGTTCACATACACATACACTCATATGGATATCATATTAGCAGAGCTGATGGAAGAGACTGAGGACGTCATGAAATACAGTCCTGATTCATCAACAAGCAACTTAATGTATAATTTCCTTGATCATCTCCATAAAAACTGATGACAGTACATTATCACACACTTATGAGAAAAATGAACAGCATGGCTTAAAAAAGCAGGACAATTAATTAAATAATATGCTTGTTCATCTTGCAGGTCAAGCAGTTAATTGTGCCAAGAATTGCTTTGAAATCGTGCATGCCTCAGCTTAGACCTTTTGCCTCCCGAGAGAATCCCTCAGGTCTAACTGAGTATCACACTTCCAGTGGATGCCAGTCTAATGCTAGCTAATCCTGTTAGCAAGTATAATAGATACAGTGATATCTGGAAATCTGAATCTATATTCAGTAGTACTACATACTGGTGTAGGAGGAAAATGAAAACTTTGTGGCTTCCTGAACATTAGAGCAAAATATGATTCATGGTTAAAATTAATGCCATTTGCTACAATAATTCGTACTTCACAGAGTAGAGAAATAACTGCAAGCTGGGATTAAAGATTTTTCAATTACTTTGTGCATTTTTGATGTGCAGTGAAATTTGTTTTTGAGTGAGTTTCATGCTTTTCAGCTCCCTGTGTTCCTGTACGTATGGGAGTCTAATTTTCCAGTACAGTTTTCCTTTTGGATATGGCATTTTCTGTATAAATCTCTATCAGAATGGGATAATTAATGATAAGCATTGGTTTGATTTTTTTTTCTCTGATTTAAAAGGAAGAAATAAATTCCTTCTGATTCTGAATCTTGAATCTTCAGAAAAAGTTCCAACAATGGAAAACAGTTGGAAAACAGTCTACAGTCAACTAGCTGACCCCCTGTAGGCTTTGGTCCTTCCTTGAAATAGACAGTCTAAGCATGATCCCATCCTACTACAATGTCAGTAGAGTAATGCAAAGACCAGATCCAGTTGAGTTGTAAGGTTTGTTTTGGAGAAGTTCATAGATTTGAGATAATTCAGATGGAATTGTAATATAAGCACTCTGTTGTAAATGTGGTAATATTGTTTGTTGCTTATACTCTAGTGTACTGCACTTCAAGCATATATTTTACTAATTTCTATGTGTGCTTTCCCTGAAGAAGTTGGTTGACACACATAATTTCAAGTTACTAAATATTGCTATTAAACAAGGTTGTCTTTCAAAATGCATTTTTGTAGAAGTACTCTTATCAGAATTTTGAAGTGATAAAAAAAAAAAATAAAAATCCTGAGACGATTGCTCAAAATCAGTATTTACAGTTTTGGAAATATTGGTAAGATGTCAGAGTTTCCTCAGCTCTGAGTAAGCCAGTTTTTAACTATACAAGCCATTAAGAGTCCTCAAAACATTGGTAAGTGGACTTGTGCCTGTCACAACAAAATGACTATGAATTAGATGAAGAATATACATGTCAGTGTATATTCTTGTCTACATCCCAGCTGTTGCAAAGAGTATTTTGCTCTCTCTTCAATGCAAGAAAAATGTTTTTTAATTTCCTCTTAGAAACTGAAATCTTCCCTTCTTTACAGGATTCATGTCTTTTCAGGGATTATTATTATGATGCACAAAGATCCAGTAGGATCGGGTGATCTGCTCCAACTTCATACAAAACAGTGTAATATACTAATAAAATATATACACCAAATTTGAAGGAAAATACAGAAGGCATACTGCTGTTAAAGAAAAAAAAATGTCTATGCTTTTAAACAAAGCTAACTTTGCTTAAATGGAATCAACTTTGTCCATGAGGAAGGGATGTGTTATGTTGTTAATGCAGTGGTCTTTAAATGGTGTAAATGCTTCTGAATAGTAAGTGTAGATACTTGTGGGATTTACATTTCTGAAGTGTTGCACATAGTCTATTTTGCCATCTCTGTAGAAGTAAAAAGAATTTTCTGTCTTCATAATTCTTTTCAACCTCTGTGTTCAACAGATAGGGAAAGCAGATTGGTGTTCCAAGGATATTCTGTTGATAGCCATTCTTTCCTGGCATCATGACTCAATAATTATTCCTTGAATATCATAACCATCTCTGTGCCTTTGCAGGCCCTGTAGTATAGGCAGTACATGCAGTAACCATTTCTGTACAAAGCTTCCACATTGTAAATGCATTTTTTAAAAAAATGAATAAATGGAACAGAAAGCAACTTAAGAGCCCAAAAGTTTCCCACTGTATATCAGTGACATTTCCTGACAAAGTTATTTTTTGAAAGTCTTCCATAATAATAATTTAATGATATATAATATCATTATATATAATAAAAGAATTTATTTATTTCAAAGCTAGGCTAAATCTTTTTTGATTTGGCATTTACTGAGATGCCATTTTATACCTTCTGCAAAGGGCCATTGAAAAGATCATTGCTTTTCTACTGTTTCTGTTCTTCTTGTTTTGCTCTGTTATTTTGGAGGGCATAAGTTGATATCTTCAAATACATGAATAGTGCTGAGATCACCTGTTTTTTTTCTTTTTTTTTTTTTTTGTTAAAAGTGATGCATATGTATTCCTCAGGAAAAACTGATGTATCCTTCATAAAAGAATGGTTTTATTGCATCAATATTATTTATTCTTTGTGCTGGGTATTTTCAGTGGAATTGATTGCTGAAAAGATAGAAAGATTGATTAAAAAATGATTTACTCATCCACATCTCCAGGTATTGCAGGCTGTGTTTCTGCAGCATGCCATGGGAATAGAAGTTCCCCTTTTGACTCACTCAATGCTGGTTCAATGACTTCATGTTGCTTGTAAGTCACATCCCCTTAACCTGCATGCTTCTAGCCATTTGCTAGGAAGAATTTTAAGTTTGAACCATAAAGAAGATATTCATAATAGTTGTGATAGTTAAAGATGTTGTAGTGGGTTATTTTGCTGTCTATTAAAGTCTCTCTTATCTGTAATCAAGGAATTTTTGTTTAAGGGGAAGAGAGGAATCCCAGGCTTCAGATCAAGAAAACATTTTAAAGTATATATCGAGTTTTATTGAATTCACCGCTACTTAGACTGAAAATAAGTATGTGCTTAAAAAGTTAGTTTTAGAGGGGTGCTTTCCTGGGTTGGGACCTCTATTGAATCACAGTCCTATTTAGTCTACATTTTTAAATTCTTGCTCATTTCTCTTGTGAATACCTTGCTGTCTTAGTTGTTATGAATAGAGCTCTTTGTTTTCTGTATCTGGAATTTAGTCTAAATAATGACCTCCAATGAAGTACTTCTGTAAGGTCACAAATGCCTCTCATAGCCAAGCTAAAGTAAACACCCTAAATAATGATATTTTATTTTTTATGGACTTAATATATCACTGACTTATATTGAAAGTTCCCCAGTAAGGGAATGGCAACTCACCACCTCCATTTCATTGATCTGCAGACTGCTTTTTCTTCTGAAGAGGTTTTTATTTGCAAAGAACTGAACTTGCATACATCACGTATGGCTAATTTAAAGCCAGCAAGTCTCTTTCAGAAGAAGATGGTTAAAACAGGCTGAATCAATATTGGTGACAATCCCTCTGCAAGGCACTGTAGATACTACTTATTTTGAGCACTTGCTTCTGATTCAGAGTGTCATGGTCTGTGTAGATTCTCACTTGAGATGTCTAAGCAGAAGAGCTGCATTTTCCATTAAAGAAAAATGATAAACTGAAATCCTGCACACTGTGTTATCCGATACCATTATTAGGGAAGCCTGCAGCTGTCCATATGTTCTCTCCACAGCACGTGTCACTGTGGCAAATGGAAAATATTTTCATCCTCTAGGATTACAGAGCTGCTGAAAAGCCATAAACAAAATATAACTAGAATTGTGTATATAAGTGACAGTTAATGTGATCTCAGAAGAAAGCAAGCTAGAAAGGAAAAAAAAAAAACAAAGCAAAATCCATGCTTTCTTTGGAGATAATGTGTTTCAGATAGAATCTCTAAGGAGATTATTACACTATTACACAGATCAGTGGAAATGTTTTGCTTCCATTGTTCTCAAACTAAATGCAAACACACAAACCTGTGAAAAATACTTTAGAAAGAAGTGGATGTGTGTGCATGTCTGTGTAAAAGTAAAGTGCCAGTGGGTGAAGTGGGGTTCACTTAAAGTCATCCATACCAGAAAATGTATGTGTGTATGTTAATGCACTGTAATGGTTTTTCTACCTATAGCATTCGACAAACATGCATGCCTTATTGATAAAAAGGAGAAAGTGTCAATACTCACACTTGAAGATCTGATTTAGAAGCAAAGTACTTTTTCAAGGTGAAACAGAAAAACTGGGTCTTTATTCTTGATGTCATCATGCTAATCCCCAGTCATGGTGGTCTTATTGTTTACTGGGGAGGAGAAGGTGGCCTTAGAGCGTTTCTCACTGTTAGCTGATTCTATCTATATTCCATCCTTTATTTATCTCAGCTGTAGAGATATGCTCAATGAAAAAATGGTTATTAGCAAAATAATTTGGAAACTTTGGGGTTGAAATGTATTGAAATGTGTTTTTTCCTGGAGAAGAGTGGTGATGCTTACTCATACGCTGAGGAGAAGATATAGCACATCCGCTGCTTTTCATACTAAAGATGCTTGAAGTGATTACTGAATTTTAACCAAATCACCTCATGTGTCTTACTTCCCTCCCCAAAGTCATGGCTTTTATCAAAGTGATGTGGCAAAGCATAAGCATGTTGCCTGTCCTCCTGCTTTCCATCAAGCCCCTGCAGAGCAGGGCTACTGAGGGATACCAGTATTACAGGCTTCCTTTTGTGGGGCATCATTTTGGGACTGTCGCATAATAGTGATGTGGGTATTCCTGAATGAATGCTTGACAACTTAAATAGGGAAGTGGTAGTCACTGTGTGTGCGTAAGAAGGGTGAGTTCACTGAGGTGACATCCTAAATGTAAAAAAGGTATATGGCAGTGTCAGAAACCACTCATGCGGCTGATTGGAGGTGACTTGATAATCTTCTTTTTCTTTCATTCATTTTTTAAACAACAAAACAACAACAACAACAAAAGAATTAAACTAATGAAGTGACTGGGAGAGGGCTTTGAAAGACTATTTTAGTCTTGGAATCTGTAGGTACTTGAGTCCAACAGAAAGCAGTGCGGCAGGGCTGTGCTGGCATCCAGCCACTCCCAAAGCAGGAGGAGTTGTACCCATGTTTGCCAGTCCCTGGTGTGCCACTACACAGGAGACTATGTGTGCTGTTTGTTACAAGTGCAAGAGACCCAAACTCCACATGGCCTGGCCCTGGGTCTTGTTAGGTGTAAGGCTGTTGCCTGGGAGCAGGCTCAAAAATGCAAGATCTTTACAGAAGGCCTTACCTTTGTGGCTAAAGAAGGTTTTCTAATTCACTTCCATTGTGTTTTCAAGTATCAAAACATGTGTCTAGAAATAAATTCACCTAAACATCTAGGCACAGAGAAAAGAACAATATCTTAGGGTTAAAAAATTAATACTGAAGATATATACTACCTACTGTTTAATAAAAAAGTAATAGTGACATTGTTACTACTTAAAAAATTATCTGATGGATGTGATTTTGTAACCAGCTGGGACTGAATGTTCACCTCTTTACTCAGAGCACACAATAGAAATAGCAAAAGCTGAAAAAGATTAAAACTACTCTTTTCCGTAAGAGGTGACAGGAAGGCCACAGTCAGCAGGGTTGAAAACACATATTTCACATCACAGACATCAAACACACATGATGTATTTCTAGCATCAAGTCTGTCCATTGCATTAAATTACACTTTCAAAGATGCACTACTGCATTCATAGCTTTGATTTACTACCTGTGTTTTGGTGATTAAAATGTACAAAATTTTTTTTCCTTTCTATCTTTTTAAGTTCTGCCCCTTGGAAGGCAATGTCACATGAGCAGAAAATAGCTGAGCATTCTTCATGAAGAGATATTTCCTCAATTACTTTTTCTTTTGTTTGGGGTTAACTCCTAGGAACAAAGTGCTGGGGTAAAAAGCGCGTTTACGGTGTTAATAGCAGGGCATAGGGGGACTATATGTGTTTAGAAACACTACAACACGGACATTCATATATTTGAAACTTTCTAAATTGAAGGAAACAGTTTTGTATTTACAGTTGGGACATGGTTAAGATTCTGTTTTACTGGATTTGGCTATCATGCAATTCTGAATTTTACTTTCATCTGGCTTGTGACACAAAGTCATGCTCTCTCTTCCTACATTGGCGTTGAAGTGTTTTTGGCACATGTGCAGTTCAGTGAGTGAGTGCCAATAGTTGGCACTGAGACCAGGCCACATTTCCAGCTCCTGTGGTGCATCTGGGACTGGTAGGAAGTACTGGGTTTCACTTCTGGTCCACAGTCCCAGCAGGATTCTACAGCAGACAAGGATTACCCTTGTAGATATAGACTACACCTCTTCCTGCTAGTTTACTCTTTGTACTTTCCCCTAACGTAACATAGATGTATACCACATGCTGTCTGTTTGTAGTGTATGGTCAGAATATTCCACTTTATTTTAATTTCTAATTACCTGATTTATCAATTACGCATCCAGAAGGAAACAATTCATTGTATGAGATATGCAATAAAACACTTTCAAGTTTGTTTTTCTTATCTGCTTTGGAATATGACCTCATGAAATGTGGCCCTATGAGAGGAGCCATAGCAATTCAGTATGGCAACAGCTGAAGTCTGGATCCACAGGTTCATCACGACGTCTGATGGAAGAGACTAGTTGTGTCTCCAGGTGGTACAATAATGTCATTCCCTTGGAGGAAAAAAAAAATAAAAAACACACACTAAGCTTTGGCTTTGGAGATATTGATCAGACTGGTATAATAGCATGAAGTATGAAAATTCCTGACAGTCATGACTGCTAAGGTAATGTATAGTTCAAAAGAATGTGGAAAATTTAAAATATCTATCTTTATAATGCCATTCTCTTGCATTCATCTGCCTTGGAGTTTGAGTATTTTTATTGCATCGGTTTGGAGGGATGGCATCTGAATGACATGCTATCACTTATAATTTTGAAATATAGCAAGATACGTAATTAACACAATGGGATGACTGCTAGTGTAATGAATTTCTCATTCAGAAGCTTAGATGGAGCTAACGTCTATTTTACAAAGGAACAAATGGCTTATAAGAGCAGGTGGCTGTTCACAGGAATTACTCCAGCAGGTCTGAGTTTAAAAGGGAATAATATCTTGTGCTCCATTTTAGTTATGCCTATACAGTTTCACTACAGATGGCAGTAGCAGTTTCTCCAGCAAGGCCTTCTAAAGACTTCAGTGACTAACCATAAAGCAATTGTTATCTATCTTCTCCAAGGCACAAAAATCAGAACTGTACCTAAGGAATTCTAGAATTCCTTTGTAGTCACAAGAATGTGGAGGTTGCCCTGTAAGGTGTCTGAAATTCTGCTTTGCTCAAGCTTAATTGAGAATTATCATCTGATAACGCACACAGTACATTTTTGTGCATGTGCTGTATCTTCTAACATATCATCTTTAAACTTCATTTCAATTGTAATGATTTTGATTTTCTGTGACCGTTATGCCTATGGCTCAGTTTGGAAAGCTATGTACCCCTTGACAAGAATTTAAAAATATATATTCTGTTATTGAAGTTGGAAAGAAATTTTACAAGAACGAGCATCTTAGAAGGGAGCTGCACATTAAAATGCAGAATTCCTTGTAAGTTTTTGAAACACACATTTATTACTTGACATTGTTAATATTAAATTCACTTCTTACGTATTTAAAATTTGTTTCAGAAGTTGAAATTTTGTTACTTAATTTTTGAACCAATGGCTATGTATTTTTGTAAATCATGTAGCCATTGGTTTGAAAACCATGAATTGGATTGATAAATGCTTTGGTACAGTTTTGTGCCATGAATAAAGTAAGGAGAATCTGAGCAAGGAAGTGATTTAGAAATCTCTCTAGAAACAGAAGTAAAGGGAAGTGGAAGCCAGTTAGGATTTTTTATTATTATTATTTTTATGTTTAGTACTTGATGGAACCTCATTGCCTCTGTGATGTTTCTCTGTGTTCCTTCATTTCATACTGCCCAGTGAGATGTTGTTGGAATAATTTTATAGGGCAGACTGCAACTATTTAATGGAAACACATGTATATATAATTCTTCAGATAATTAATCACATCTATTCTGTGTCGTTTGGCACACTTACAAAACCAAGACAGATCTGGCCAGATTTTGGCTCTCCCTTTGGGAAAATACAACTACTGTATGTCAAATCTTGCCAAATTACTGCATTTAAAATCCCTACATTTGCT
The DNA here is from genome assembly GCA_016647715.1 of Pavo muticus. Taxonomy (NCBI): domain Eukaryota; kingdom Metazoa; phylum Chordata; class Aves; order Galliformes; family Phasianidae; genus Pavo; species Pavo muticus. The sequence goes on from JACDJE010000198.1 coordinate 2,226,935, forward strand.
AGGGTGGTAATAAGTCACATTCAGATACTTTTTTGCTACCATTTATTATAAATATTTACTTAAGAAATTAGTTCACTATTGTAAATTTGACGGTATCTGCAATTATTAATGGAATAATGCTAACTTATATGTGATTATAGTGTAGATCTGTATTTCTAATGAATAAAAGTTATTTAAAGAGAGTAACAGAATAGGTCACAATTATCTGAAGCCAAGTGTTTAGTTTTGTATGAACACTGTGGATAAGCGGATGAGTCCGTATAGGTCCTGAGTGATGATACGATATCAGTTCATTTCATCAGTCTGTGGTGGCCTAAGTCCCCATTGAATCTGAGCAATGAGTCAGCAAAAGAAAAAAAAAAAAAAAAGTAAAGAGTAAACAGATTATTTTCTTTAAAACTCAATTTTATATTATTCATGTGACATTCAAAGAAAAAAAATATTTTGTGCTTCAGTGATATCCTTATTGTTTGTGAAATAACGTGCATCATCCATTGTAGCTCATCTTTTGAAGCCGAATCCCTGTATGTGGGAAGGGATCCGTTGCCTTGCATCGCTCTGATGCTTTCCAGAACTGAAAACTATAGCAAACACTAAAGGCATTCTGTGGTGATTTTCTTGTGAATTTGACACCAATGATAAAAAACAGCCCCACAGCACCTACAGTTAACCGCTAAGTTTGAGGCACCGGTGACGTGCTGCCGTTCTGTGTCCATGAAATTACCCGTGGCACGTATTCCCCCTTCTGAAAATCCTTATATTCGAGGTAGCTGCAGGAAAGTGGCCCCAAGTCAGTGTCTTGGGGGGAAAAAAAAAGAAGAAAAAAATTTTGAAGGTGGAGGCAGAGGTTAAGAAAAATATGTCTTATAAGAGTAATGTGGCATCCAGGAAATTGATATCCTTATGGCAAAATGAAGAAAAAAATCCAGTATAACAACCATTGGAGAAGAGAGCTGATGGATTTAAACTGAAGTATGTGGAGGACTTTATGTTCAGAGTTCTTACTGGAACCCTTATTCTGAAATTACATATGTAGGCAGTGTGTCATTTCCCTCTATATCCACCACCTCATTAATAGAGGCTGGCAGTAGAGAAGAAAAAAAAAAGGATTGTATGAACAAAATTTGCTATATACATTAAAGGAGTCTTTTTGAATATTGTAAAAGTAGGTTTCCTTTGGATTTCTATCCTTTGCTATCTTTCCTGTCCCACTGATGGGTGAGAATAGTGTTTTCTTTAATAGATGTCACAATCTAATGGTGGATCCAAGCTGCCATAAGACCTACCAACCAACATATGGAGGCCTGGGACTTCATGTAAACACTCATTCTAGATTCGTAATGCTAGTGAAGTTGAAACAAAAAGGTTTTTTCCTCTGTTTTGGGTGTAAGTATGTAGTTTATTTGCAAACCCTTGCATTTCATGTACGAGTGTAGAATTTGGATTGAGGGTATAACAAAACGTGATTATTGAGGGGAACATTTAATAATAGTGTGCTCACACCTAATATTTCCATGCTTGCAGCTGTGGAACAAAGTTGTGCTGATTCAGACTTCATCCCCATGAGAGGTGCAGAGACCTTCTTTCTGAGGACTGGGAGTGGTCAGACGTTGGCTGTGGGGAATACATGTGTGCAGACTCCCCAACTTGTGGCTGGAGACCTGAGAATTTTAGTGTGTCAGGACATCTGCAGCGGGTTTACTTTTCATCTGCAAAGTAGCTGAACTGGTTCACAGCCAAGGTCAGGAGTCTCTGAGGGGCTGCAAGGCTCACAGGGCCACAGAGGTTGTTAAGATTTTTATTTTTATTTTTGCTTTGCCATTGTCATTGACTTGGAGCTGTCTCTCACTTCTATCTCTGTGGATGAATTTTGCTGAATTCATGGCAGGACTGAACTTAGTGTCCATCTGCTTCTCTGGTACTGGCCCTGTATTTATCCTGTATGAGTGAAAATCAGGATGGTCAGAAGTCAGTAAATCATGGCACATTTCATGCAAAGTGGTGGGAAGATGACTCAAGAAAGTTACAGGAATATTATAGTGTCATGTAGGAAAGGGAGTGCCTCTCTTACAACTTCTCATTAATTATTTTTATGCTTCAGTCATAACTATCCTCCCCACTTGATTTGTAACATGTACGCCAATGGAATGCAGCTTTTCAGTTTTTAATTAGTCTCTTTTTGCAGTTTCATATTCATTATACTTATGCATAGAAAGATTCATAATACTCCCTATTTAACCGAAGGCGTTGAAATTATCTTGCATCTTCCATTTGTATAAAGTGTCCTCTGTATTTTTAGCACATTAGAGTGACTTAACTTCTGGTAAGTTTAATTTCAGGAGTTTAGAGAGAAGTGTTACAGATTCTATTTCTTTCAGGTCTTTTATGACCTAAACTGTTTTTCATCATGGAATCTATTGCTAAAACAGTGTTCTGAAAAGAAAATACTGTTTACAAAGTAAACATTTTTTCTGGCTGAAAGATTGTTTGCTGTCCAGGAAGCAAACACATTCTACTTCATTACATGTATTTTGAGTATATGAAAGGAAAATAAGTTTATACATTTTAAACATGCAGCTCACAGACTTTCCGGCTGGAACCCACTTGGGAGCCATAACACATTTCCAGGACCTCCCCTAGCGAGACTCCTCAGATATCAGAGTCGTAGTGACTCATCGACCGCAGGAGAGGCAATTGAATTAAAACTTAAATATTTATGTGTCTGACTCACTCAAATTGCAAAACAAATACAGCCTGATTTCTGGGTGAGATATCTGTGTTTCTCAAGAAAAGTTGGAGCTGGTATTTCAAGAGCAGCAATGGCCCAAATTTGGCTGTTCGTCCTTGTTTTCAGACCTTTTTTTTTTCCTTTTTCTTCAGAAGTTTTCACAGCTTTAGAACTATAACGCTAGTATAACTTAGTTACTAAATATTTCTGGAGTATTTCAGAGCAGTGACAGAGGTGAAATTTCTGTCAGGTCGTTCAGTGTGTTCCTCTACATTCCTAACTATTGGTTTTGGATGAAACTAGGGTCTAAGGTCAAGGTGACCGTGTGCACTGCTGCATTAGAATGGTGTCATCATGCCTGAAATGTAAATGACTGTCTTAGATGAAGTACAATGAAAAACTGATAAACAGAAGAGTTGCTGTAACTACTGCTGCCAAACTGTTTTGCCTAGTCCAGAGATTGACAGTAACAGCCACCAGGGAAAATGTCTTCTTGTCTCCAGCACATCACAATCTCTGCAAAAAAATTGAGCTTGATCCTCTGAATATTTCTTCAGAAGCTGGCCTTGCCAGCCCAGTATAGCACAGACTTCTGCTGCCCTTCCCCCCACCGTCAGGTGCTGAGGCTGGTGCTGCTTTGTTCTTCCAGGTCAGTCTTTTTGGAGAAGGCTATTGTATATATGTAATTAGCTTACAGCTAAGAAAGCCTTAGTGGATCCTACATACTGAAAACTGAGCATGTGCTTGCCACAAACATAATTTGTACTCTGTTTTATTGCATAATTTCTGGTCCAAAATCCTGATTTCCAGCTTGCCTTTCAACAAGAAGCACAGACACTTGTGTGTCAACAACAAGATATGAAATATTTCATGAGACCGCAAATTAAGCTGTTGTTCTGCAATTGCAAGTACAGCAAGTGCTTGCTTTTCTCAATACAGCTTTCTAAACAACACAAAAGTGTGATCTGAAAATATAACCAAATGTTCTATTCACCGTTCTTTATTTAATGAATGTCTTTTGTGCTACTGCCATTAATTCTCAGCTCTTCATGGTCCATGAAAAAAAAATACACAATTTATAGTTATTTTGTTGTGTTCTTATTTAGCACTGTATCAGAAATATCTTCAACCATTTCTAGATTTTAAATATATATATAGATTTGGCTAGAGAGGGCATCACACACATTCAAGTTCAAATTCTGCACACATACGGATGGATTATCAAGATGTAATCAATACTATTTCATTAGGCTTTTTTTTCTGATGCTGTTATGCAATGTGTGTAGTTCATTTTTTTTCTTCCTGGATGCAGAGGGGGTGATTCCAAAAATTAGATAAAATCAAATTAAACTGGATTTGTGGCTCATTGAATGTTCTTTGATCAGCTTCACAAATGCTTTCAGCTAAATTTAGATGACTGGTCTCATTCCTAGTTGTAGTGGTAACTGGCTTGGCATGGCCAATTGTCTGACACAGAATAAAATTCAAATTTTTGTATGATTCTGTGATTCAAGTGTGTGTTTACAATCTGAAAGACATTCTAAGATAGTGAGATATTAGACTTTTTCAGCTTACCGAACAATTTGGCTAACTTTAAGACTGCTCTTGTCTATTATATTAGGTACATTATTTTCTTAAAATCCGTTGTGCTTGTTGCTGGGAGTCTAAGTCTGTGGCTATAATAAAAGCTAGGAAGTGTTCATCCAGTGTAAAACGAAATAAATATAGCTTGCTGCCGCCATCTCTGAAGGTCATAAAAATATTACGGATTTGAGAGAGCTTGATCAGTTTACTTAAGGGATTACGAAATGTTGCCCATAATACCAAGAGACCATACTTGATGGCCTAAGAATTTTCTTCCAGTTTTTCATTATTAAAATCCAGTCATAAGAGAGGAAACAAAACCATGATACTACTGATGGTATGATATTAGATGTTCAGTGTGTAGTTTGCTTAGACAATAAATGCTGCGTTGCTGAAGTTCATCAGCTGGACTGAATGAATGGCACAGCTGAGCATCAGATGATGCCCAAGCTGAGAATTGTACAGACCATTTCACGTATTTCCATTAGCATATTTGCACATTGTAAACAGTATATAGCATGTTACACTGGGAGGACCTAAACTCTAATACATGTGAGAAGGTGAACAAATGCCAGATCTTCCTTTGGGGCCTCTGTCATGAGTAAACTAAACGAGCATTCTGTCTGGTCTGCTAATGCACAGTCAAATTAACAGCACTTTTTGGTCATAGTATCGGAGCTTCTTATAAAAAATCACTTGAGGGCAGCCTTCCATGGGCCATTATGATGATGAGGCTTTCATTCCATTTCCATATAATTTCAGAATAATTAGCAAATATTAAGCAATCCAGTTGTTCCTGGAGTTTGCTCATTACAGTTTTCATAATAACTCTTTACAGTCTGGCAGCTCTTTATTTAGGTTAACAATAACGATAAATTTTACTGTTTTCAGAAAAAAAGATACCCCAAATTTGTTTTAATTGTACTCTTGCTGGAACATATTAATAAGCGTTGCTGAGTCCTTGATGTTTTTATGTCAGCGTTATATTTCTATCTGCTCCAGATATATCTGATGAAAGGTACATATGATGAAATACAAATAAAATAGCAGAAATGGCCTTTTTAGAGGTTTTCTTAAAAAGAAAAAAATATATTAGTATAGTACATTTTAGTATGCTTTTCAGGTACATACTCATGCCTTGAGTGCCTGCAGAGTACTTTAGTGAAGCTTCTAAAGATCACCTAAAAGGTTTAATTATGTTATTTTATAGTCATTTTAATCACATCATTATTATTTTTAGGAGATTTGAAAACCTAAGGAATGTGCAATGAATTACTACATTCATAATTAATTTGCAGCTATGTCTGAATAAAGGATACATTTAATGCTTCACATATTAAAAGTAGCATAATTTATACATGGTCAGTGAAAAGAAAGATAATCCATAAGCCTTATATTTTCTAGGATGTCTTGCCACTGTGCTGACTTTTATCCTTTTTGGCAAACTTGCTACTTTGAAACAGTTAAGAACTCATTAATTGCTGAATCTTGTCAGACGTGTTGAGTCAAATCTTTGTACATGCCCTACTGATTTTTCTTAGTTTAAAAAAAAAAACAAAAAAAAAAAAAAAAAAAAAAATCCTGGCTTTGCCTGTGTAAAGCTATGAGACAGTAACCTCATTTTTAGATTTATTAATGCAATGGGATTCTTGTGTTCTCTAAAACTGTATCAAAAATTTATAATACAAAACAAAATTTGTGCTACTGGTATTATAGATACAAATGTGTGTTACCCATAATCCACTTTTGGCACACCTAATGGTTGTGGAGTACTACTTAATATGATAATTTAACTGTCTTTCCTTCCTTAGTTCATCTTATTTTTGGGGTTATTTTTTAACATACGTGATGTGAAACTTCTGCTGAGATTTCAAATCACGCAAGGGTTTTCACTGGTGATATTTCTTGTTTCAGGAATTTGATGAACAATAATTACCTTACTTGCTTTTGTTCACAAGGTGTTATTGTTTGAATGAAAAGAAGTGTTACAAATGATGGGTGGCAGGAAAAGGATAAGCAGAAAAAAGAATCAATTACAGCCAACTGTTGAGACAGAAGCTCCCAGAGATCACTGCAGGCCAGGCAAAATAGCTTTACTAAACAATTCACTGAGTGCATGAAACGAAGGTCTAAGGCACATATGCAAAGGCAAAGAGGGTAAGGGGAATCGTCAGTTATTTTTTACGTTGCTTTTCTGTCTTTTCTATACGTGAAGTTTTCTCTGGTTTAGAAGTTAAGAGATGAAGGTTTTATTTCAATAAAACCTGGCGTATGATGCACTTGATCAACTTTGGATACTCAGTGTAAGAGAAAAGTTTAGGCACTACATTACTGGCCTGTTGCACATCTCACTGTGCAAGAAGTAGAAAAAAGCCCAAGTAATGGTACACCGCAACTTCAAGTTTGTTGGTTTTTCATCATGCCACAAAATACAGTTGTTTGAGTTTCTCTAACACGTCCAGACAGGTCTACTCGGCAGAAATATTAAAGCAGTTGTCCAGTATTGTTTCACATACAGAAGTCAGCTGACTTATTTAAGTTGCAGTTTGGTTTGGGTTATTAGGGAATTGCAGTGAATTGTAAGAATGTTCAATTATATTAGCGTGTCAGAGCTGACAATATAGACAGCCCCAAGTGCTTCTTTGGCTAAGGAATGTTTTTAGCTTTGTTTGACATTTTTTTTTCCATTGGTCAGTACAGATGTTAGTATTGTTTCAAGAGAGAGGAAGGTGCCGGAAAGCAGCTGTGAACAGTGCCTCTTCCCTAACAAAGAGGCTCTGTATTTTACACTGGATTTCAGTGTTACATCAGCTCCCAAGTTTATGTAGCATGCTATAGGAAACAAGCTAATGCTTATACACACAGGTGAAACAAAGAGTTTCTGAGTAGAAGGGAGCTCATTTAGAGTGCAGAGATCCAGCACATCACCAGCTTTTTGTCAAGCAGGCTTGTAAAGCACTGGAACAGGCTCCCCAGGGAGATGGTTGAGTCGCCATCCCTGAATGTATTTAAAAACCATCAGTATGTGATGCTCAGGGACATGATTTAGCGGAGGGTTGTTGGGGTAGTATGGTTAGTTTGGACTTGATGGTCTTGAAGGTCTTTTCCAACCTGAGCAATTCTGTGATTCTATGAAGGGAACCAGGGCAGCAGTCAGGCTGTGGCAATGCTGCCTTATGCTGTCTTCAATTATTTCTTGCACTGCCTTCTTGGTACAATGCATAGGGTTTAGGATGTTAAAGAAATGAGATTTTAAAATATAAAACAATTGTCAAATTTATATCCATTATAATCTTTCTGTAACAAGAAAGGCCAAATATCTTTCCAGGTCTACTGAACAGTGTTCTCTGATTTTCCAGAGAAGGCCTCTCCAAAGCACTTGGTTTCTCAGACCCTTGGTAAATGTTAGCCCAGAAATTAAACCAAGAGTTATTGCCTGACAGTGTAGAGCAATATCTTGTGACCAGTCATCCTATGAAGGTTGCATTCTCTTTCTCAGTCTTCAGTAATTAAAATGCTTTTAGTCTCTACATTCCCTCAGAAGTCATCATTAGGAAACACATTCTCAGTGCATGTGGCATGCAAACATCATCCAATCTTTTACTCTCTATGGCTCAGGGTCTAGAGATTCAGAAAACTACAGAAAACTGTTAACCTGATGTTAGAGAACCATTATTTCTACTTCTTTTTGAAGACAAATAAAAATGTCATCTGAGATTTCACCTGAATGAATGAAAAGGACATGGCAACAGAGGTTTATTATTCAAACATTCTATTTACAGAAATATCTGTCTATAAAGTACGAAGTTATAAATCTATAAATGGGTGCTGCTGTTCCTGCTCTGTGCAGTGGGTTACGTGCTAGGGTGCCATGCTAGGGTGGAGGTCTTACGGATGCCAATGTCTGTGTGCTGTGGATGTGGATCTGCTGTCAGCAGGCTCTTTTCTGGCCCAGCAGCCATTCCCTCCATGGGCTGGGCATCTGGGCTGCTCCTTGAGGGGCCCTCGTTCAGCTCTTCCTGTGGGCTGGGGGCAGCCACAGCAATTCTCTTTTGGGCAACTCTGCGCTTGTGGAGTTCCAGCGGCTCTGGGTGATCTTTCCTGAAGTATGGGTTGTAGTAGCAAAGTAACTGAAAATACAGAGGAGAGGAGTTGCAATCAGTTTGGGACTGAAAGACAGCAAGGTACAGAAACTTAAACTTTTAATTACTAAAGACAAACATGGGTATTGAAATGTCTATTGGTTTAAACTTACAACTTATACTGACTAAAGCAAGATATGTTGAAATAAATAGACTCATCATACCCTCATTTATTTGTCCTTCCATTCCGTGGGTTCAGACTCACTGGATAAAACCCAAATATATTTTTCCCACATTTCTAGTACTCAGCAATGCTACCTCTAAAATTCCTGCAAACAGCCAAAGGAAGAAATTAGGAAAGTTTACTGTCATTCTCATCTCCTCTGCTACCAAGGCTTATTTTATTGGAACCTCCATCTCTTCCACCAGAATATTATGAGAGTTGGTTTGTGTGTGGAGCAACTGATGTACCTTCCTGTGAGCCGCTAATGCCTTTTCCTCTGCCAGAAACTCGGGAAGCGAGGGAGATCTTTTGGAGTCACGCTGTGTTTTTGTGAATCCATACACATTAAGCTGACAAATAAAGCTTTTCATGCTTTCTGTCCCAAACACTCTCAAAGATCCTTTCTTTCCCAGTACTTCGATCTGAAACACTTCTTGATCAATTACAACGCAGCTTCCATTCTGACCCCACCAAATGCTCTTAAATTGGTGACTTTTCGACCAGTACCCAGAGTTTCTCAGGAAAAGTGAGTGTTGCAGAGATAATGGTGTCTCTGCGTGTGCTCTCCTCATGAGAGACACGAGGCATGCATTCTCATCAGGATAAGTTAGGACATTGTTTTCATCCATTTTTGATCCCCATGCAGTTCCTTTATTCTGACCCAGAAGATCAGAAGGAAAGCCTGAGGATGCAGCCGGACCCTCTGGATCAGAACCAGAAGTTCCTACTGCAGACAGCTTGCTTTCAGTGTCTACTGTCTCCATCTGACTGTGGTTTGTGCTCGCAGCCAGTTCTGCATGGAGCTACCTTTTGCCCTGCCAGCTGGTGAGTGAAATCCCACAGAACTGTCGAGGGGTTCCAGGGGGAGAGGTTCAAACGTCATCATGGTGCCCATGTGTCATCATGGTGACATCACTGTGCAGTGCCTATGGCCCGTCTGTTGTAGCACCCAGAGCAGGCATTGCTGACCTGCCCCTGTTGCTGGTCCTGCACACAGAGCCACAGGTATTTTTACTTGAGTGTACTAAATTTTCTCAGCAAGTAAAATAACCCCAACTGATAGAGATAGCATAGCCTTGAGGCCATAGAGATTTATGGTTATCAGTGCAGCTAACATTGATGTGCTTCTATCATTAATTAGCTCAGGCATGAATGTTGTTCCTGCTGACCCTGGGAGTCAGTGACCACCTCCTGCAAAAGTCAGATGTAGGATGTGCATGCATGTAAGCATGCAGGGACTTAAAACAGCATATGGAAGTGAATGTTAAAATGTCAGCTGTATTCTGAACACTTGAGAGCAATACAAGAACACACAGTGGTGAATATACTCACATTCAATGCCCAGCTCCAGCAATTCCTTCTGCTTACAGAGCAAGTGCTGAGAATGTAAGAAAATCAGTAATCCAGACTGATCTCATACTGGGATAGCTTTCCTTGATTACTACCACTGAACATCCTCTAGAATAACCTCTCTCAAAGCTGAATCTGTTGCTCCCTTACACCTGTGCTCCAGGCAAACAATTTGCTTCTTCTTCTGCTATAGATTTTTTTGCCTATTGCCTGAGCCCACCTGAATTCAAAGCCATGACTTTTTGCATTGCCAGTGATCATGCTTACTGAAGCTTGCTCCATTTTGCAAAAGCACAGTCCTCAGAAATGGAAAGATCTGAGAATCAGTTAAGGAAATTAGTAAGTAGGTTTTACTCTGTGCTGGGGAATTACTTCAGTTGAAAAGTGCCATGTAGATATTTTAGCTTGGAAATCAGTATTTTATGGACTTGCTTCTCACTGTCAAGATTTGCTTTGCTAATGACATACAAACCTATTCTCATAAATGCAACATTTATTTAAATATTACAGGAAATAGGCTTGTAAAGGACTTCAAAATGTCTTCCAAGATGCTGGAACATTCTCTCCTATGAACTGCTCCAATGTATACTAACTAATCTTGCTATCAAAGCGTTCCTGTAACAGAAAGAGTAACCCAAGCATAATTACCTCCTGATTAATCAGCTCATTTGCAAGTTTGCCACTCCAGTGCCCGCAGCGATATTATGCTAAACACAGATGGGTCCTCTGATTCTCCTCGCATTTAGGTTTTGGTGCAGCTGCGTGTGAAACTGGTGATGGGAATAGCAACACAGATGTGGCTACAGTCAGTCCAGAGAAACCTGAGCAGAGCAGTTTCACCTTTATTGTGTGGAGCTGGAATTCTTTAGGGGTTATCTCTTTCTTTGTACATATTTGGAATTTTTGCACTAATCTTGCCCTTCTGCATCACATCCTAAATACATTTAACATGTGGCAGTGATTTCCACTCCAAGTGCATTGTTTGGGACTCTAGTTGTTGGAGTTAGCAGCAGTTACTGAAATGTTTGGCGCATCTCTCTGATAAGGAGTATATCTTGCTTCTATATAGCTTGTTTTACTCTTTTCTCCTTAAAAAGTAAGCTAACTCATTATTCTAGCCATAAATGAATTACAAATGGTCTTCCTCCATCCAGCACGGACAGAAACGTGGGTTTGATAGAACCAGTTATCAGATTTACTATGGCTGGCCCTGTATTTCATCAGTCTCTAGCCACATTATAAAAAAGATGCCAGGAAATAACATTGTGCTCCATGATTTATCACTTGCTTACATATAAGCAGACATTTGTATCCTTTTTAACTCTTTCCATCTCCTCTAACTCACCCAAGATTAACTTGGTTTGTAATTTGGTGGTTTAGTTCCAGTCCTTGTCTGTCAAAAGCTGCCATAGTCATCCAGTAGGCTGTAAAAGCAGGTGTTTAATATTATTGTCCAGTATTGGAGAGACAGCTTCCATTGATACAGATATCCAAAGTTTGGGGTGATTTGACAAGATGTTTTGCTAAGAGTGCACACTTAGAATTCAGAGGGTATAAGAAATTAGNTTATTGCAAGATTTTTTTTAGTGGAAGATTTTTTGCTTGACTTCTGAATGTGGTCATATGAAGGTCTTTGTGCAAATGAAGTCTAGTGAACAGAGTGCAGACCTTGAAATCTTGGTAACTATTTCCCTCTCTGCTAGCTTGTGGCATGTAACAAACTAAGCCTCTATTTTCCTTATTTTCTTATTTAGAGCTGTTAGTGTTTAGGGGTGGAACTCCTTCTGCATTATGAGTGGTTGTGGTATCAGATCACCTATTTTAGGCATGCAATTTTAGCTGCTTATTTTCTGCTGACAAGTACATAATGAATGAAGACTGACTCTTCCAGCCAGTTTAGGTGCTCTGAGTCACTCAGAGGAGCTCCTCACTGTAGAAGGAGCCTCAGAGGTAAATGGCAACCAAATTAATACAAGTACAGATAGTGTAAAGTATTCACTCTTCCTGCTGTGCAAAGCAGGAAGATGTCAGCATCATCAGGATATAAAAGTACAAAGCAAAAAAGATAATAGTAAGAGATCTTTGCAAGTTGCCATTTACAGTAAACATGGTGCAGACTTTATATTCTGGAGAAGTTCTGAGTAGTTGAAGCACCTTTGGATTTCTGTGTGGGCTCTGTTGAAGTCCCTTCAACATAAGATTCTCAAGATTCAAGTCTCTCTTGACAAGAATCACCTGATCCTAATTGCCTTATCAGACTACCTCCTGGGCTCTGCTACCTGATCACAAATGTCGGTTGTCATGGTTTGTTACCTCATCTCTTGTTCTAAATCTTCCTTATCTTATGCTGCTTAAAGACTTTGCCTACTAGGATTAAAAAGATTGATATTTTTGTCTTAAAATGCATATATAAACATATGGCTTTTAGCACATTCTAAATAAAGGTGGAGGACTCTATTGTATTTATTCATTGAGCCTTTTCTCCAAGATTACTTTGCTATTTACTTAAGCCAGATGGGTTTGATTATATAGTTTTGGAGAAGTACAGTTGTGGGTAAGTTGCTGCCCTCAAAGCTAATTGGCCTGTCATTATGAGCCCTGTACTGCCTTAAGCTGCTTGAGGATATGATGGGATGGAGTTGGTGAGAGAGTACTAACAGCAATATGGAGAGCACAGAGGGACCCTCAGCAGCTGTTAAAGGCAGTGAGAAAGCCAGTTATGTAGCACAGAAGTATGTACTGTGATGGACCAGAAATGAGTTGCAGAGAAAGGAGGAGACTGTGATGTCTTGATGCGGACAAGCTTTTCCAGCAGCCTAATGGGACAATCCCAAAGGCTGTTTATGGTGCCTGGAGTATTTTAGAGGCTGAGGCTGAGCACAGCGGTATGCTAAGTGCCAGGATGAGTGGCACAGCTCAGAGCAAGCCTGGACATCCTAACAGTGTAAAAAAAAGACAGTGTCGCCAACCTTTCTTCCTTGCATACTGCTGGCAATCTTGACAGCAGTTAGCGTGCTGGGATTTTAGTGGGAAAGCAGACATCAGCAAGTGTGCAGTAAATGATATGTATGTAGCCACGTCCATGTGTCACAGGTTTTAGATTCCATCTTCCTGTCCCCTTCTCACATTTATGAGGTGAGGAGGGCAGATCTTTCCTTATCATTTTATTTCCAGCTGTGCAGTCTTTTCAGAAAAATGATCTGAACTCAGATCCTCTCAGTTTTTTTAAACTTGCCGTCTTTATCCACGTTTCTTAGTTGTGATGTTTTTGCGATACCCTGGGAAGACAATTTGTAAGCAGATACAAGCAAAAGCAAGCCCAAAACCTTGTCTTCATCTCTCTAGTTGCATGATATGTGTACACAGTTTCTCTAACACATGGGAAATACTAGATAGTCTTCTCATTTCAGTAGGCATGCCCTGGCTCCCTGGTGTTTGGGAGTACAGGGCAAGTATACAAAATCTTCCCTGTTAGTCTGGACAACATTTTGAGAAAGGAAAAGTGAACGTGCTGGGTAAGCTTCAGAGGTATTTCTTGAGCCCTATTTACCCAGCAAAGTGCCTTAATCAGAAAGCATTCTGCATGTTAGCGTTATCAGTCAGGACATCAAGAGCTGAACTGGCTTCTTCCCTGTCATTCCTTGTCTCCCAGCTCGTGTGCACCATTCTGCCTTGCTGGCACCCACTCTGCATCCCCTGCTGCGATCTGCATGGGAAACAGCTTGTAGCTAGGTTGGTGAAAGCAAAAACACTCTGCTACCTCTTTACAAATTATGTGGAATCTTTCCATTCCTTTGGTAGGACACCTATTAGAAACTGTATTCTCTCTGTTTAAACTCAGATTTTGTAGTTACCTGATCCTAAGCACAGTAATCATGAATGACTTCAAGCACTAAAGATGGAATGTAGAGGAGGTTCAGTTTTTATTACGAAAGGAACAAGAGTTTTGCAGTCTAATAAATGAAAGAAAGGTGACAGGGCTGGAATTTGATTTAAGGAAGTAGGGCTCTAAAACATAATTCCTTCTGTGTAATTTAATAGCCATTGAGGAAGTACTGGAATCTACAGTATGTGGTCTGTTAATCTAATTAATCTACCCTAAAGGTTAAGTCACACAAGCAACAAGTATAAGTGGATTTTGATCAAGTTTTACTGGGACTATAAAATATTGAATATATGAGGACATCCAGATTTACTTGTGTTTGCACTGGAAGTAGTTCAACTTTGTAAAGTTGCATACTGATATAGGCACACACAGAGGAGCATTTTTATTTTCCTTTCTATTTCCAAACACAACATGCTGTGGATTTCAGAATCAGTTTTTATGATTCTGAATGTCATTGAAAAAGTACAGCAATAAAGGAATAAAGGAGAGAACTGCTGTTCTCTGCCAGTAAAGGTGGGGGTTAAAATGAGCACTGAATTGAACAGCCCTAGTCTAGTTCTGTGCCACACAGATCAGCGTCCTTCATTTGAGCACACCCTGTCATCCTGGGAAGCACAGAAGGCAGAAGATGCATCTCTCTGCTCTTAGCTTCTCTTTATCTGCCAGCAGACTCCTGTGACACTGACTCTTCATGAGAAAGACAGTGCTGAATGAGCCATTCCCCAGGGATTCAGATGAGACTATCTCTGTCTTGCTCTTATCTAAACCCTGATCTGGGCTAAGCGAAAGCTAGTCAGGATCTTAACAACTCCAGCTCCAGTTATTAGAGTGAACCCAATCTTATGCAAGTCTATGGAGAAGTTTGGTTGACAGCGTCTTTCTCATCTGTTTACTTTCTATCTGTATTTCCAGTTCTGTCATAATACAAGATTAGCTTATTTCTCCATGGCTTTCATAGGTCTGCTGCCTTCCTGCAAACAGCTCTGTATGATATAATGCATATATCAATATACTTCTCATTGGAGGTTCTCATTCATTTGACAGTATGGCAGACATAGTTCTGGTGACAACACTCAAAGACACCTATGCATAAATGTGAAGTTCAAAAAAAGAAAGGAGAGACTGCCACACGCTTTTGGGATCTCCAGGAGTTTCTGTTGCCTTCTCCTTCCCCAGAGGTTTTCTGTATTTAATCCAGGAAGCTGTTTCTAGTTGCATTCAGTCTTTGCTGTATCAGAACACCTTGTCACAGGTGTGTGAGGCCAGGCCTCTGGCTGCAGCACCAGGGAAGCAGGAGCTCACAGTAAGGCCAGTGCTCAGGACTGCTGCGTTCGTGAGTTGAGAGTGGGGTACTTGAGCAGATGCTCTCCAGGAGACTCTCGTATGTATCATCATAGTTGTGTTCATTTCGAGATGCAAATTAATTGCTTACCATAGGAGAAAATTATGTAACGAGGCTCCAGAGAACATAAATATTTAAGCATGTTTTTAAATATTTTCAAGTGTGTGTGTATGGAGAGAGGAGGGGTTAGTGGACATAATATATTCAAATAAACATGTTTTATATTCTATTGTATAACATATCAACCCTGCAAATTCATATTAATTAGTATTTTGAGCTCTCATGGTGCTGCTAAATCTTTGGCACCAGATGAATAAAATGTTTAGAAAACTTTTTCATGATCTTATTGGTGCATTCACCCATATCAATGACAGAAATTTATCTTGCTTTAGCAAATCGACAAATTTCTTTCTTCTACTAAATGTTTTTGGCAACACAGATGGAGAGCACAGCAGTCAGGGCCTTGCTCAAAGGCGCCAGATAACTGAATGGGTTACTTCCTACATTAAAACCAGCTTGTTGACTTGGCAGAGAGCCCTGGTCAAGTAATACAACCAGTGCTGCTGCCATTTGTTAATTCTGTATAATTAAACATCAATTATACATAGTATTGTTTTGTAGCGGGCTCCTCAGCTGGCTTTTCTTTATTATGATTCTGTGCCAGTTTTCTTCCTTATTACTGAAAAGGACTTTTTATTTGTTATTGTAATTAGGAGGTTTCAAAGATATCATTTTTTTCTCTAAAGAGAGAATAGCAAATAATTATGGAAGTAGGCATATCATTGTACAGGAAAGACCTCACTTATAATAAGTATTTTGATTTTTTTGTAAAGTATGAGGAAGATGCACTGTAATATTATAGGACTCCCCAGCACTAGTCTGTTAGTGAATATACCAAATAAATGAACACATTTACAAACCACTTTTGAAGTCTGTCTTAAAAGATTCCGCAAAATTCAAATGTAGAACTTACATTCATACAGTTTTTATCCTTTTTATGAGAGAGATATAACTGCTGATAACCACATGCTTCAATCCTATTGAAATGGATATAGCTTAAACTTGCTTAAATGAAGTGTATACTTAACCTCTGTTTAAGGGATAAAATTAACTATGTGCTCAATGTTTTGCTGTACTGGAAGCATTTTATGAATTGTATTGTACTGCCATGTGTTTGGAGACCACGTCACAAAGGAGTGCATACATCGTCTTGGTGCTTAAAATTGTGTTGTTGTCAATGATGCAGCTCTAAATTTTTCCATTGCTGTTATTAATAGAGAGAGGTTTTGCCTCTGTTGCTGTCTTAAAATATCAACTGTGGAGTGAGACGAGCGGAAGAGTGAAAGCAGATTTTATTCTTATTTAGGGTTTATGTCTTTCCCTCAGTACTCTTGCTATATAGACTAAATATTAATTTTTAACTACTTAAATTTATGAAAATAGCTGGAAAATGTTGTGGGCTTTTTTTTTTTTTTTTTTTTTTTTNCCATTATAATCTTTCTGTAACAAGAAAGGCCAAATATCTTTCCAGGTCTACTGAACAGTGTTCTCTGATTTTCCAGAGAAGGCCTCTCCAAAGCACTTGGTTTCTCAGACCCTTGGTAAATGTTAGCCCAGAAATTAAACCAAGAGTTATTGCCTGACAGTGTAGAGCAATATCTTGTGACCAGTCATCCTATGAAGGTTGCATTCTCTTTCTCAGTCTTCAGTAATTAAAATGCTTTTAGTCTCTACATTCCCTCAGAAGTCATCATTAGGAAACACATTCTCAGTGCATGTGGCATGCAAACATCATCCAATCTTTTACTCTCTATGGCTCAGGGTCTAGAGATTCAGAAAACTACAGAAAACTGTTAACCTGATGTTAGAGAACCATTATTTCTACTTCTTTTTGAAGACAAATAAAAATGTCATCTGAGATTTCACCTGAATGAATGAAAAGGACATGGCAACAGAGGTTTATTATTCAAACATTCTATTTACAGAAATATCTGTCTATAAAGTACGAAGTTATAAATCTATAAATGGGTGCTGCTGTTCCTGCTCTGTGCAGTGGGTTACGTGCTAGGGTGCCATGCTAGGGTGGAGGTCTTACGGATGCCAATGTCTGTGTGCTGTGGATGTGGATCTGCTGTCAGCAGGCTCTTTTCTGGCCCAGCAGCCATTCCCTCCATGGGCTGGGCATCTGGGCTGCTCCTTGAGGGGCCCTCGTTCAGCTCTTCCTGTGGGCTGGGGGCAGCCACAGCAATTCTCTTTTGGGCAACTCTGCGCTTGTGGAGTTCCAGCGGCTCTGGGTGATCTTTCCTGAAGTATGGGTTGTAGTAGCAAAGTAACTGAAAATACAGAGGAGAGGAGTTGCAATCAGTTTGGGACTGAAAGACAGCAAGGTACAGAAACTTAAACTTTTAATTACTAAAGACAAACATGGGTATTGAAATGTCTATTGGTTTAAACTTACAACTTATACTGACTAAAGCAAGATATGTTGAAATAAATAGACTCATCATACCCTCATTTATTTGTCCTTCCATTCCGTGGGTTCAGACTCACTGGATAAAACCCAAATATATTTTTCCCACATTTCTAGTACTCAGCAATGCTACCTCTAAAATTCCTGCAAACAGCCAAAGGAAGAAATTAGGAAAGTTTACTGTCATTCTCATCTCCTCTGCTACCAAGGCTTATTTTATTGGAACCTCCATCTCTTCCACCAGAATATTATGAGAGTTGGTTTGTGTGTGGAGCAACTGATGTACCTTCCTGTGAGCCGCTAATGCCTTTTCCTCTGCCAGAAACTCGGGAAGCGAGGGAGATCTTTTGGAGTCACGCTGTGTTTTTGTGAATCCATACACATTAAGCTGACAAATAAAGCTTTTCATGCTTTCTGTCCCAAACACTCTCAAAGATCCTTTCTTTCCCAGTACTTCGATCTGAAACACTTCTTGATCAATTACAACGCAGCTTCCATTCTGACCCCACCAAATGCTCTTAAATTGGTGACTTTTCGACCAGTACCCAGAGTTTCTCAGGAAAAGTGAGTGTTGCAGAGATAATGGTGTCTCTGCGTGTGCTCTCCTCATGAGAGACACGAGGCATGCATTCTCATCAGGATAAGTTAGGACATTGTTTTCATCCATTTTTGATCCCCATGCAGTTCCTTTATTCTGACCCAGAAGATCAGAAGGAAAGCCTGAGGATGCAGCCGGACCCTCTGGATCAGAACCAGAAGTTCCTACTGCAGACAGCTTGCTTTCAGTGTCTACTGTCTCCATCTGACTGTGGTTTGTGCTCGCAGCCAGTTCTGCATGGAGCTACCTTTTGCCCTGCCAGCTGGTGAGTGAAATCCCACAGAACTGTCGAGGGGTTCCAGGGGGAGAGGTTCAAACGTCATCATGGTGCCCATGTGTCATCATGGTGACATCACTGTGCAGTGCCTATGGCCCGTCTGTTGTAGCACCCAGAGCAGGCATTGCTGACCTGCCCCTGTTGCTGGTCCTGCACACAGAGCCACAGGTATTTTTACTTGAGTGTACTAAATTTTCTCAGCAAGTAAAATAACCCCAACTGATAGAGATAGCATAGCCTTGAGGCCATAGAGATTTATGGTTATCAGTGCAGCTAACATTGATGTGCTTCTATCATTAATTAGCTCAGGCATGAATGTTGTTCCTGCTGACCCTGGGAGTCAGTGACCACCTCCTGCAAAAGTCAGATGTAGGATGTGCATGCATGTAAGCATGCAGGGACTTAAAACAGCATATGGAAGTGAATGTTAAAATGTCAGCTGTATTCTGAACACTTGAGAGCAATACAAGAACACACAGTGGTGAATATACTCACATTCAATGCCCAGCTCCAGCAATTCCTTCTGCTTACAGAGCAAGTGCTGAGAATGTAAGAAAATCAGTAATCCAGACTGATCTCATACTGGGATAGCTTTCCTTGATTACTACCACTGAACATCCTCTAGAATAACCTCTCTCAAAGCTGAATCTGTTGCTCCCTTACACCTGTGCTCCAGGCAAACAATTTGCTTCTTCTTCTGCTATAGATTTTTTTGCCTATTGCCTGAGCCCACCTGAATTCAAAGCCATGACTTTTTGCATTGCCAGTGATCATGCTTACTGAAGCTTGCTCCATTTTGCAAAAGCACAGTCCTCAGAAATGGAAAGATCTGAGAATCAGTTAAGGAAATTAGTAAGTAGGTTTTACTCTGTGCTGGGGAATTACTTCAGTTGAAAAGTGCCATGTAGATATTTTAGCTTGGAAATCAGTATTTTATGGACTTGCTTCTCACTGTCAAGATTTGCTTTGCTAATGACATACAAACCTATTCTCATAAATGCAACATTTATTTAAATATTACAGGAAATAGGCTTGTAAAGGACTTCAAAATGTCTTCCAAGATGCTGGAACATTCTCTCCTATGAACTGCTCCAATGTATACTAACTAATCTTGCTATCAAAGCGTTCCTGTAACAGAAAGAGTAACCCAAGCATAATTACCTCCTGATTAATCAGCTCATTTGCAAGTTTGCCACTCCAGTGCCCGCAGCGATATTATGCTAAACACAGATGGGTCCTCTGATTCTCCTCGCATTTAGGTTTTGGTGCAGCTGCGTGTGAAACTGGTGATGGGAATAGCAACACAGATGTGGCTACAGTCAGTCCAGAGAAACCTGAGCAGAGCAGTTTCACCTTTATTGTGTGGAGCTGGAATTCTTTAGGGGTTATCTCTTTCTTTGTACATATTTGGAATTTTTGCACTAATCTTGCCCTTCTGCATCACATCCTAAATACATTTAACATGTGGCAGTGATTTCCACTCCAAGTGCATTGTTTGGGACTCTAGTTGTTGGAGTTAGCAGCAGTTACTGAAATGTTTGGCGCATCTCTCTGATAAGGAGTATATCTTGCTTCTATATAGCTTGTTTTACTCTTTTCTCCTTAAAAAGTAAGCTAACTCATTATTCTAGCCATAAATGAATTACAAATGGTCTTCCTCCATCCAGCACGGACAGAAACGTGGGTTTGATAGAACCAGTTATCAGATTTACTATGGCTGGCCCTGTATTTCATCAGTCTCTAGCCACATTATAAAAAAGATGCCAGGAAATAACATTGTGCTCCATGATTTATCACTTGCTTACATATAAGCAGACATTTGTATCCTTTTTAACTCTTTCCATCTCCTCTAACTCACCCAAGATTAACTTGGTTTGTAATTTGGTGGTTTAGTTCCAGTCCTTGTCTGTCAAAAGCTGCCATAGTCATCCAGTAGGCTGTAAAAGCAGGTGTTTAATATTATTGTCCAGTATTGGAGAGACAGCTTCCATTGATACAGATATCCAAAGTTTGGGGTGATTTGACAAGATGTTTTGCTAAGAGTGCACACTTAGAATTCAGAGGGTATAAGAAATTAGCTTGCTCTTTTGCACAAAAAAAAAAAAAAAAAAAATAGTACTGGGGGGATGGGTGGAGGTATGAGTAGGTAGGGTATCTTTCATTTTTTAAGTGTGCTTAAGTATTCCTCAGCTCCAACTTACTGAAAGTTTTATGAATAAAAATAGCTCAGCCACAGCAGAATCAGTTGTGTCTGACCAAAAAGTAAAGCAGTGATTTATTTGTAGATTTGTCTTCAAGCTGTAAGAAAATAAAGATTGCTGAATAGCTAGGTACTTTAGTTAGAAGAAGTAGATCTATTAAAAATGAATTGAATAACTACAAGTAAAAATCCAAGGGTTTTCACTGGGTAGATGTCTAATGTTTTTTAAAAATACACAGAATATTACTTAAGTAAAGTTTGTGGAAGGCTGTGTTATATAAGCTATGATTGAGGTTCTGAAACAAAAATCTGAAAGCAGTTAAAAGTGAAAATAAGAAATGGACAGTAATACATACAATATGAATAAAAGTACTGATATTATGACTGTATTTTCTGGATTGTTTTTTATCCTCTAACTTATTAATTTTATTTAATTTGGGAATTACTTATATCTGTTCCAAAAACATGTCATTTATATTCTGATGACTTAAATAATTTAACTTTTTAACTGTGCTGCCAGGTGGTATTAGCAGAATCCTTCACGTTATCTACAGTGTAGGTGGTAGAGTTGGCTTTTCTGTTTTCTCAAGAAGTCTGGCCCATGTGGGAAATTAAATTTAGAAAGTGGTGTGATTTACTGCAGCAGCAAATTTGTTTCCTGGACATTTTCCCTGCAGCTCTGTCAACACTAGCACCTAAAAGTTGCACACTGGGGTTCCTGGGAGTTAAAATAACTTGTAAGTAATCACTCATTGAAGTATACTGGAAACGAACTTTTAGAATGAAAAATTTTAATACAAAATTGAAAAATTGCTGCTAAGTAATAATCAGCTCTTCTTAAAAAAGAAAGTCAGAAAGCCTTCCAGCATTTACTTGCTTTTTCTTTATTCCTTTTTCCAAGCTTCTTTAAATAATCCTAAAAAAGTCTTAGCTACTTGAAGATTTTAAATATTTAAAAATCCTAGCAATAACAGCAATTAAAAAAAAAAAAGACCTTTTTAATTATACCATCCTTATATTGGTAAAGTGATATTACAATATTCTGTCTTCTAATAACAACATAGGTTTTTTTGAAGTGATCTTTTTTTTTTAGTCTATTGTTTTGTTTTGTTTTGTTTTTAGGAATAATAATTGGAGAATAGCATTTATTAAAGCACATATTTTTGTGATATGAATGCATTTATTTCCCTGGACAGAGAAAGGGATTTCTGCAGAGGAGCTCCTGTAGAGTTCTGGAAAATGGTGCATGGTGACATTGATTTTGTATGTGTATGCCTGTATAAAGAACATTCAAAGGCAAAAAAAACCCTTTGAATCTACTGTGCAAATAATGCCTAGTGTGTGCTTTTGAATTCATACTTTCATAATATGAGTCTTTAAGAGAGAAGGGTTGTTGTCCATATTTGGCTCTTTTGTGCTACAGCCACAAGCTGTTCCTCATCAGGAATTATTCCATACCATGGTCTGCTCTTGGATTCCTTGCCTGGTCACATGTAGTTCACAAAACTGTCATTGGCTTGTAGTGATTTTCTGTCACTCTTCATCTGACAGAATTTGAACCAGTAACCTACAGGTGAGAGGCCGTATATTTCTTAATTCTCTGAGAATTTGTATCCTGCCATCATTTTGTCCATATTTCAAGATTTACAATAAATTACATTTCCTTAATTTATAGTCCATATTTCATTATAAAGAAATATTATCTTCCAAAATACAGATCAGCCTAGTGGTATATCCCAAATTTCTCCCTCTGAATGTCATTATAGGCATCTTGCAGACCACGTCTACGTAGTTTCAGACTGAAGGATCAAGGTGGTTTGGCTGAACTGGATACTTTTTTTTTTTTCCTCCTATTCTCTATCTGGAAATACTTTAAAAATAAAAAAGATTATTAAAATCACTGTGTATGTACTCTACTATGTTGACAGATTAATGTCCAAGCATGCAGTTCTATAGTCTATTTCTCAGAAGACTCACGGAGCCTCATCAGCGTCAGCTGATAAGATTACAGTGCTCCTCTTAGAGAATGGGAATTTTTATCAAAAGCATCTTTAGATTCTTTTAGACATCTCATGTGTCAGGAATTGGTTCTTCAGCTTCTGTATTTCTAAATCCAAAGAAAGGCTTGAAGATTTTAGCCCACTGCTGTCGCAAAATGAGAACATATATAAAGAAAATGTAAGAAAATTGAGTGATTTTAAAATTAACAGTGATGTAAAAGATAATAATATATATTCAAGGAGATAATATATCGATTTCTAAATATATTTAATATTTTATTAAGCTGATGACATACATAAATGATTTAGGATTCCAGATTTTTTCACTCTGTAGTTTCAAAAAAACCCACTTACATGTAACTTTATTTTCTTTCTATTAATGCCATATGTAGAACAATCATTGAATTAAGCTGTTTTAATACTGTAGTCTTAATAATACACAGCTCTCATACTAATTTTGAGTACTTTTAATATATTTCTTTCATGCTGATAATAAATTATAGGGCTGTAGCTTTTTGTTTCTCTGCCTCTTCTCCAAACTTTTAGATGGGATTGAGGTATTTTAAGTAGTTTTGTTAATTTGTTTAAACAAGAAACCAAAATCAACCAGTCTGTATTTAATCTTGAATTATTAACTGAACATCTATGGAGAGAAGAACACAGAGTAAGAAATAAAAAATCAAAAAAATCAAAACTCAAATATTTGTAGTTCATCTTTCCTTTTCTTATCTGAGGGAGAAATAATAGTGATTACCAAGAGTAGGTCATCTCATGTTGCATGGGTACCTAAAAATACGCTTGTCCTGTGCTTAACATCTTGATTATAATGCTTATATACTTGCTGGAAATGTTGCAAACATCCAGTAATAAGTGTTTTAAGAGGTTGTTTACAGAACTATGGATGCAAAGATCTTTTATTTGCCCTTAAAGCCAGTTGAATTTTTCTGCAAAAGCACAGAGATTGTTCCATTGAGTTAAATGTTGTCTATATAAAATTTATTCTAGCCCCAAGTACTCAAGAAATACTCCATCAAACATTAGATCAGGTGAAGCATGGACATCCTAAGTGCTGGCTTTTTTCACTCAAGGTGTTGAACTGCAAATGGCAATTTTGAGTTCAGTCAGCCAGTGTCTTACCACTGGAATAACAAAATAAAATAGTAGATGTCTTTAGATGGCACTTACCTTTTATTCCACTGTGGATAAGACTGTCATGACACTTGAACACTTAATAGTAGTGCTTTGATATTACAGTGGTTTGCCTGCCCCATACTGTCTGTGTAGTTTCTGTCCACAGAGCTTTCCACTGGGTGCCGGACTGCTAAGAAAAAATGGAAATTGGAGACTATGATAACAATTGATACACAGTCTGACCCAATGGCACTAGGACAGTTTATAGTGCAGCTTATTCTATTGCTGTTACATCCATTAATGGCTGCAGAAGATTAGAGATGTTTGCAGAATAGTTTCACAAAAAGATAAGAAAATATGTGTAAAAGAAGTTAAAAAGAAAGAATGAATCTAACTTTCCTTATATTTGTGAATATATTTGTGAGTTTGCTTTTTTTAATGATAAGCATAAAAAAAAGTGAAAACGGTTTAAGTCCAGGGTTGTCTTCTCCCTCTACTATGTCTGATGGGCTTCCAGTTAATATAAAGAGACTGATATATTTCCATACACAAAATTAATAACAGATGAAACTGGTCAAATGTATATATCTTCCACATAATCACTTACAGAGTGCATTCCTATAAATTAATTTGTCATGACTACAGGGTCTCCATAATATATATTTCTTTCTTTTGCCTCCACACAATGTAACATAAGCTTAATTTTGAGTATACGAAGTGAATGCCTTCTTATTATTCAGAATACAGAATGTTTTTGTTTTTTTCCTGCCAGGATGGTTAGTTTGCATAGTGCGAAATTTCAGCTGATAGCTCCCTTGGAGTTGGTTGAATTATCAGTCATGTCATAGAGGGAAAGGCATGGTATGTATTGATGGAAGATTTTTGTAAAAGTACCCTTGATCAGATCTTTGAAAACATTTTCTGTAGATCCTTTAAGGAGTAACTGCAGCGGTACAGCGGTCCCTTCCAACCCAAACCAGTCTGTGATTCTACAATAAGTCTGTCCATATATTTTTCAGGACCATTTTATTCAAAGGACCCAGTAAAGATGCCTGAAAATGTGTAGACATCATCATCATCTTGGGATCAGAACATATATCTGCAAACAAAATTGATATAAATAATGGGTGAAAATTCAGTAACATTACACATGGGAGGGCTAACCCTTCCCCAGTATCTCTCAGTTCTCATAGTCATGATGCCTATTTTCCTAAATAGGAATAGGAAAGGAAGTATACTAAGAGATTTTTTCCATATCCCATAATTAAATTTTCAAAGCAGTCCTTTTCTAGTTAGTGATTAAGCATTCCTGAAGGACAAGATCTAAATCTCAGTGAGATTGTTAGAAGTCTTTGGATCCAGCTCAAAGTCATGGAATGTTATGTTAAAATGTGGTAGCTGTTGTCTCATCCTATAAGATAACTTGCATTGGCAAGAGGGCATAGAGCAAACACCAGGAGTAGCAGAAGAGTCCAGTGGATCAAACACTGTTATCTCCAGGAAACTGATGAAGTGCAGTTATAGGAATTACATTTGGCTTCAGGTTATAAAACACATATGGATTTGGCTAACCTCCTAGTGCAGACTTTCAGTTAAAAAAAAAAATATAAGATTTCTTTTTTCACTGCACCACTTTGTGCAGGAGTACCTACTACAGATCCCAAAATCAGATCCTTAAGTTATGCATTTTTTCTGATTTTCAAGCAAATGTATTTGTATGCTGTCATTCTGGTTATTTTTTTCACTACTGCTTTTGAAACACAACTGAGGGGCAAAAAAAAAAAAAAAAAAAAAAGGGCCAAAACATCTGATGTACTTTGCCTTCTTTGTTGAAGTTCCACTGAGTCATTCTGAGATAAATGGAATTTTCTTCTTCAATCCAAGGCTTAATTATGGTAATTAGCCTGTGCAATTTGTAAAGTTTGGCAGTCAGTTCAGCTCCTAATATGCATAAGCCTCTTTCTGTTACAAATTGAGTAGGTTTAATCAGTTTTAAAAGGACAGTGTCTCACTATGTCTGCATGGCACACTCTTAGATTTTCAGATTGGATGTTTTTCCAAACTCTGCTACATCATTAGCAGTTTTGATATTTTTAATATTCATGAAGCTTTCATTTTAGCATTAATCCCCAGCATCTGTGATTATGACGGGTACTTTTGGGATCTGTCTATTGTGTGTCTACTGAGAATGAAAACCCCAGCAGTTCCTGGCAGTAAATTAACCCTCACAGTGCCAGTTGGTGCTACACTCCTTTTAAAAAGTTGCCTTCTGCTATGTTCCTTTCTATTCAGATTTCACACTAACGTCTGATTCCCTCAGCAGACACAGGCTTCATTTCATCCTGACAGCCATCTGTGACACTAAGAATTTTTTCTTTTCTTCATTCAAAGAATGTATCTTTCACCATGTGCTTTCTCCCCCACCTAGATTCAGTATGGTAATCACATGAGGGAAAAATAGAGCTTAGAATGCAAATTTTTATCTTAAGTGAGAAGCTGAAGGCATTAAAGAATTTTATTTTCTCAGAATTCAAGGAAAGGGACTTTTTTTTTTCCTTTTTTTTTTTTTTACTGTTTATTGCAAGATTTTTTTTAGTGGAAGATTTTTTGCTTGACTTCTGAATGTGGTCATATGAAGGTCTTTGTGCAAATGAAGTCTAGTGAACAGAGTGCAGACCTTGAAATCTTGGTAACTATTTCCCTCTCTGCTAGCTTGTGGCATGTAACAAACTAAGCCTCTATTTTCCTTATTTTCTTATTTAGAGCTGTTAGTGTTTAGGGGTGGAACTCCTTCTGCATTATGAGTGGTTGTGGTATCAGATCACCTATTTTAGGCATGCAATTTTAGCTGCTTATTTTCTGCTGACAAGTACATAATGAATGAAGACTGACTCTTCCAGCCAGTTTAGGTGCTCTGAGTCACTCAGAGGAGCTCCTCACTGTAGAAGGAGCCTCAGAGGTAAATGGCAACCAAATTAATACAAGTACAGATAGTGTAAAGTATTCACTCTTCCTGCTGTGCAAAGCAGGAAGATGTCAGCATCATCAGGATATAAAAGTACAAAGCAAAAAAGATAATAGTAAGAGATCTTTGCAAGTTGCCATTTACAGTAAACATGGTGCAGACTTTATATTCTGGAGAAGTTCTGAGTAGTTGAAGCACCTTTGGATTTCTGTGTGGGCTCTGTTGAAGTCCCTTCAACATAAGATTCTCAAGATTCAAGTCTCTCTTGACAAGAATCACCTGATCCTAATTGCCTTATCAGACTACCTCCTGGGCTCTGCTACCTGATCACAAATGTCGGTTGTCATGGTTTGTTACCTCATCTCTTGTTCTAAATCTTCCTTATCTTATGCTGCTTAAAGACTTTGCCTACTAGGATTAAAAAGATTGATATTTTTGTCTTAAAATGCATATATAAACATATGGCTTTTAGCACATTCTAAATAAAGGTGGAGGACTCTATTGTATTTATTCATTGAGCCTTTTCTCCAAGATTACTTTGCTATTTACTTAAGCCAGATGGGTTTGATTATATAGTTTTGGAGAAGTACAGTTGTGGGTAAGTTGCTGCCCTCAAAGCTAATTGGCCTGTCATTATGAGCCCTGTACTGCCTTAAGCTGCTTGAGGATATGATGGGATGGAGTTGGTGAGAGAGTACTAACAGCAATATGGAGAGCACAGAGGGACCCTCAGCAGCTGTTAAAGGCAGTGAGAAAGCCAGTTATGTAGCACAGAAGTATGTACTGTGATGGACCAGAAATGAGTTGCAGAGAAAGGAGGAGACTGTGATGTCTTGATGCGGACAAGCTTTTCCAGCAGCCTAATGGGACAATCCCAAAGGCTGTTTATGGTGCCTGGAGTATTTTAGAGGCTGAGGCTGAGCACAGCGGTATGCTAAGTGCCAGGATGAGTGGCACAGCTCAGAGCAAGCCTGGACATCCTAACAGTGTAAAAAAAAGACAGTGTCGCCAACCTTTCTTCCTTGCATACTGCTGGCAATCTTGACAGCAGTTAGCGTGCTGGGATTTTAGTGGGAAAGCAGACATCAGCAAGTGTGCAGTAAATGATATGTATGTAGCCACGTCCATGTGTCACAGGTTTTAGATTCCATCTTCCTGTCCCCTTCTCACATTTATGAGGTGAGGAGGGCAGATCTTTCCTTATCATTTTATTTCCAGCTGTGCAGTCTTTTCAGAAAAATGATCTGAACTCAGATCCTCTCAGTTTTTTTAAACTTGCCGTCTTTATCCACGTTTCTTAGTTGTGATGTTTTTGCGATACCCTGGGAAGACAATTTGTAAGCAGATACAAGCAAAAGCAAGCCCAAAACCTTGTCTTCATCTCTCTAGTTGCATGATATGTGTACACAGTTTCTCTAACACATGGGAAATACTAGATAGTCTTCTCATTTCAGTAGGCATGCCCTGGCTCCCTGGTGTTTGGGAGTACAGGGCAAGTATACAAAATCTTCCCTGTTAGTCTGGACAACATTTTGAGAAAGGAAAAGTGAACGTGCTGGGTAAGCTTCAGAGGTATTTCTTGAGCCCTATTTACCCAGCAAAGTGCCTTAATCAGAAAGCATTCTGCATGTTAGCGTTATCAGTCAGGACATCAAGAGCTGAACTGGCTTCTTCCCTGTCATTCCTTGTCTCCCAGCTCGTGTGCACCATTCTGCCTTGCTGGCACCCACTCTGCATCCCCTGCTGCGATCTGCATGGGAAACAGCTTGTAGCTAGGTTGGTGAAAGCAAAAACACTCTGCTACCTCTTTACAAATTATGTGGAATCTTTCCATTCCTTTGGTAGGACACCTATTAGAAACTGTATTCTCTCTGTTTAAACTCAGATTTTGTAGTTACCTGATCCTAAGCACAGTAATCATGAATGACTTCAAGCACTAAAGATGGAATGTAGAGGAGGTTCAGTTTTTATTACGAAAGGAACAAGAGTTTTGCAGTCTAATAAATGAAAGAAAGGTGACAGGGCTGGAATTTGATTTAAGGAAGTAGGGCTCTAAAACATAATTCCTTCTGTGTAATTTAATAGCCATTGAGGAAGTACTGGAATCTACAGTATGTGGTCTGTTAATCTAATTAATCTACCCTAAAGGTTAAGTCACACAAGCAACAAGTATAAGTGGATTTTGATCAAGTTTTACTGGGACTATAAAATATTGAATATATGAGGACATCCAGATTTACTTGTGTTTGCACTGGAAGTAGTTCAACTTTGTAAAGTTGCATACTGATATAGGCACACACAGAGGAGCATTTTTATTTTCCTTTCTATTTCCAAACACAACATGCTGTGGATTTCAGAATCAGTTTTTATGATTCTGAATGTCATTGAAAAAGTACAGCAATAAAGGAATAAAGGAGAGAACTGCTGTTCTCTGCCAGTAAAGGTGGGGGTTAAAATGAGCACTGAATTGAACAGCCCTAGTCTAGTTCTGTGCCACACAGATCAGCGTCCTTCATTTGAGCACACCCTGTCATCCTGGGAAGCACAGAAGGCAGAAGATGCATCTCTCTGCTCTTAGCTTCTCTTTATCTGCCAGCAGACTCCTGTGACACTGACTCTTCATGAGAAAGACAGTGCTGAATGAGCCATTCCCCAGGGATTCAGATGAGACTATCTCTGTCTTGCTCTTATCTAAACCCTGATCTGGGCTAAGCGAAAGCTAGTCAGGATCTTAACAACTCCAGCTCCAGTTATTAGAGTGAACCCAATCTTATGCAAGTCTATGGAGAAGTTTGGTTGACAGCGTCTTTCTCATCTGTTTACTTTCTATCTGTATTTCCAGTTCTGTCATAATACAAGATTAGCTTATTTCTCCATGGCTTTCATAGGTCTGCTGCCTTCCTGCAAACAGCTCTGTATGATATAATGCATATATCAATATACTTCTCATTGGAGGTTCTCATTCATTTGACAGTATGGCAGACATAGTTCTGGTGACAACACTCAAAGACACCTATGCATAAATGTGAAGTTCAAAAAAAGAAAGGAGAGACTGCCACACGCTTTTGGGATCTCCAGGAGTTTCTGTTGCCTTCTCCTTCCCCAGAGGTTTTCTGTATTTAATCCAGGAAGCTGTTTCTAGTTGCATTCAGTCTTTGCTGTATCAGAACACCTTGTCACAGGTGTGTGAGGCCAGGCCTCTGGCTGCAGCACCAGGGAAGCAGGAGCTCACAGTAAGGCCAGTGCTCAGGACTGCTGCGTTCGTGAGTTGAGAGTGGGGTACTTGAGCAGATGCTCTCCAGGAGACTCTCGTATGTATCATCATAGTTGTGTTCATTTCGAGATGCAAATTAATTGCTTACCATAGGAGAAAATTATGTAACGAGGCTCCAGAGAACATAAATATTTAAGCATGTTTTTAAATATTTTCAAGTGTGTGTGTATGGAGAGAGGAGGGGTTAGTGGACATAATATATTCAAATAAACATGTTTTATATTCTATTGTATAACATATCAACCCTGCAAATTCATATTAATTAGTATTTTGAGCTCTCATGGTGCTGCTAAATCTTTGGCACCAGATGAATAAAATGTTTAGAAAACTTTTTCATGATCTTATTGGTGCATTCACCCATATCAATGACAGAAATTTATCTTGCTTTAGCAAATCGACAAATTTCTTTCTTCTACTAAATGTTTTTGGCAACACAGATGGAGAGCACAGCAGTCAGGGCCTTGCTCAAAGGCGCCAGATAACTGAATGGGTTACTTCCTACATTAAAACCAGCTTGTTGACTTGGCAGAGAGCCCTGGTCAAGTAATACAACCAGTGCTGCTGCCATTTGTTAATTCTGTATAATTAAACATCAATTATACATAGTATTGTTTTGTAGCGGGCTCCTCAGCTGGCTTTTCTTTATTATGATTCTGTGCCAGTTTTCTTCCTTATTACTGAAAAGGACTTTTTATTTGTTATTGTAATTAGGAGGTTTCAAAGATATCATTTTTTTCTCTAAAGAGAGAATAGCAAATAATTATGGAAGTAGGCATATCATTGTACAGGAAAGACCTCACTTATAATAAGTATTTTGATTTTTTTGTAAAGTATGAGGAAGATGCACTGTAATATTATAGGACTCCCCAGCACTAGTCTGTTAGTGAATATACCAAATAAATGAACACATTTACAAACCACTTTTGAAGTCTGTCTTAAAAGATTCCGCAAAATTCAAATGTAGAACTTACATTCATACAGTTTTTATCCTTTTTATGAGAGAGATATAACTGCTGATAACCACATGCTTCAATCCTATTGAAATGGATATAGCTTAAACTTGCTTAAATGAAGTGTATACTTAACCTCTGTTTAAGGGATAAAATTAACTATGTGCTCAATGTTTTGCTGTACTGGAAGCATTTTATGAATTGTATTGTACTGCCATGTGTTTGGAGACCACGTCACAAAGGAGTGCATACATCGTCTTGGTGCTTAAAATTGTGTTGTTGTCAATGATGCAGCTCTAAATTTTTCCATTGCTGTTATTAATAGAGAGAGGTTTTGCCTCTGTTGCTGTCTTAAAATATCAACTGTGGAGTGAGACGAGCGGAAGAGTGAAAGCAGATTTTATTCTTATTTAGGGTTTATGTCTTTCCCTCAGTACTCTTGCTATATAGACTAAATATTAATTTTTAACTACTTAAATTTATGAAAATAGCTGGAAAATGTTGTGGGCTTTTTTTTTTTTTTTTTTTTTTTTTCCTATTTCTTCATGACTGATTGTGTAATGATATCACCAAAGGGTACCATTCAGCTAAAACAGGCACAGAAACTGTCTGGAGTCTCTGAATGCGTATTATGCAACTCATAAACTTTATTCAAGGTAAAAAGAGAAACTTTCAGGCTTGATAGTCATTAGAATTTAAAAGCTTGGGAGGGATGTTAATTGTGTCTGTGGGTCTTAATCCATGACTATTCAGGAGTTACGCATGCCGAATCCATATGCTGAATATCCTCATGAACTTCATTGAGAAATGTTTCTATGAGTCAGCAGCTACAGCTTATTTCTCAACAAAACCTTTTTCTTCCCTCTTCTGTCCTCCTGACTCTACTCTTGTTCTCCATCCTTCCCTTCCTTTCTGTCAAGATAATTGGCCCCTGAACAAAAATGCTCAGTTTCAGGCTTGACAGTTCTTTCTTTGGTTTGCTAGACCACAAGTCAACTAAACTGTTAAGAGAAGACATGGTTGCCTGCTTAACCTTATAAGCCATGAGGTCAATTGGACTTCTCACAGCACATAATAGAAAGCACAAAAGTCTTGGCAAGATGAGGCTTTTGGTTCATGTTACGGTTATGTCAGTGGAGCCATTTTAAGTTGTAATTGTCACTAAAGTAAGTCATTTCTTAACTGTTTATAAGGAAATATCAGCTGTTCTGAATCATATTGTGTTGTGCATGAACCATATATATTTTGAATTCCATAAATTCAGTAAAACAATGGTACTTTGTCTTACTTGCATTAACACATTATTTTGTCATTTCCTTTGGGCAATCTATTATCGTAGCCCAAATTCTCCCTCTCTCAGGCATACACTTTCATTTCAGTTATGATGTAAATGGAAAAATGGATGACTTGAGGATTGTTTACAGATATCGTAGTTAGATATGTTACTACTGCAGGTACACCGTCATTTTACAACCAGATCAAACACAGCAGAGTTTAACTAGTGATACATTTTCAATATAGAAAGCTCCTTTTTGCCTCTCACCCCAAAATAAACATTTCAGAGAGAAGAACAATTGGAAATGAAACAGAGAAATTTAAGTAGAAGGGAAAAACATAACCAGTGGAAATTACAGTGATGGAGAGGGAGGAATTATTATTATTCCTCAGTGGCAATTCTTCTAAACAACTCGAAGCTTTGGAATGCTGTTTATTATTGATGCTACAATAATGCTCTAAACACAGCAGGTATTGAAATGTTGGAAATCGCTACAGCCAAACCTGTCCCAACTTTTGAGATGTTAGTATGTAGTCTGAAGAGTAGGGAATTTTGACAAATTGGCCTCAGTTTGACAACAGCTGCTGAAACAAGCAGGTGATTTCTCTAGTAGCTTGTGTCATTGATTTGCACAGCACTGTTTAAAGACCTTTCCTCGGTCATGACATTTTTTCCTTGAAGCAAAGTACCTGTGTAAATCTTATTTTGGGTCAGAGTAATTGGGAAATGCACACATAAAAGTAGGTCACAGCAGTAATATGGATGCACCTTGGCTTATCTCTACTAAAATGTCAATTTGTATTATATGCATATATGCATACATATGTACACATTCTAAGTGTATCATGATATCCCACTCATTAATTGTAGAATGATGTGATAAGTTGCATTTATAATACATCTGGGAATGTTCTTCTACAGCCGTGCTATTGAAGCAAATCTCCTGGAGTCACTGCTAATAGTCTTTCCAGGATCAAAGGTTGAAGGTCACCTGGCTAACAAACCATGAAGGTTAGAAACAGGAGCTTCAAACCATGAGAAAGGATGGATCCTCAGCTTTGCCCGGGGAGAGCATTTGCCTTAAGCAATGGAAAGTCCCAAAACACCTTAATAATGTGCAGTTTTATGCCTGGAAAAGCCATTTCAGATCATAGCTAGAGTTTTTTTTAAGCTAATTATTTTTCTCAGCTTCTGAACTCCAAAATAAATCCTCCCAGATTTAGAAGACAAAGAACAAGAAAAAAAAAAGTCAATATATTAGAATTATATTGGGGAAAAAATGGGAGATAATTTTTTCATGCAATGACACTTGGAAACTCCATATGGCAGTTGTAGATGCCAAGATTTTTTTAATCTGAATTTCTTTCTCTTGAGAATAAGCTGGGTGTGCTGCCTCTTTCCCAGCTTTCACAAAGCAAAATATTTAGACCATGTCACCATTTACGTTTTCCCAAATTATACTTCTCAATATATTTTAAAGGTCACTGATTCTTTATGCTATTAAATAGCAAGTGATTGTGTCTCCTTCACCAGATATAATCTCAGAAATTTGTTTGGTTATGAGGGGTGTTTCTATGTAACAAGAGAATTAAAAGCAACAACAACAAACTCAGTTTGAATTTCCTTTCTTAGTACAAATTAGCAGAACCTGAGCCAACAGTTGTAGGAGCTACTAATTTAATTTTTCAGATGGATTGCTTTTAGTGAGACTGTGGGAAGAAGGAAAGTATTTCTCGCTTGTATTACAGTGAGTGGTGTTGCAAACTGTTGTGTTTGAATGCTTGTGGGAGATTCTGTAGTACCATGGGAATACTAACAGCAATTTTAACACTAGTTTATAGTAATGAAAATAATCTAGTCTTTTAAAAACTAATCCCATAAAAGGTAATGCTCGTATCTGGTAAATATAGTTAGATTTTGTAGTTTAGGAATCTCATACTAAGTTGAGTTTGTAAGATGAAATTTAAGATCATTTAAGAGACTTGCATTTTAACACGCAATATATTGGTATCAGTATTTCCCCATGTAGAAGAAAACCCTTGTCATTGCCTCTGAAACACAAATCGTGTTATGAGCAATAAACTACTATTTTACAAAACACTTATATACAAAATACTTATATACACTCATCAAAGTGCTTGCAATCATGAGCAGAGGTGAAGTTAGACTTAATAAAAATATTTCTTTAACAAGGTGCAGCAGCCGATGTTTCTCAAGATGTAACTGCAATGCAAATACAGTGTTCTCTTCAAAGTACAGGATTAGTACGACAAGAGTTGTACTTACACAACTGTTAAACTTTCAGTGGTTAAGAAGGTTAAGTGGTTAAGGAATATCTTAGACAAATTTATGTCCCTCGTAACTTGTTAAGAGACCTTCGGAGATTATTACAGAAATATTTTTGATAACATAGTTTATAGTAATAACAAATACATTAGACACATTTCAGTCCTATATGGGCATGTAAATTTTATGACTTAAGAGCTTTCTATTTCAGCAAGAACGTAACAGATTAAGATATTTAAATTCAAAAGTTAGTAGCTGAGATAGATAGTTTCCAGGTGAGCAAACTTTCTTTCAGAATCTCTCTCTCTCCTAAAGAATTTCTTTTCTGTAATCTATCCTAATTCAAAGAGCCAAAACATTCTCGAGTAAGATATCCTTTGTTTTCCTTCCCTTCAAAAATCAGTCATAAACCATTCCCTTATCTAATATCAACCTTTATCAACGTGGCCTTGTTTTCTGCAGCACATAAAAAATTTGCCTCAGCAATCAATTATCTTATAGGTACATACTTGGCAATAGGTCTGACATTTTTGCTTTGTTGATAGAGGGACCAAGAAGAAGAAAGACAGAGGAAAGCAGTCAAAGTTTGTATTTGATTTATTATTAGCCGTACAAACATAAATCCAGATTTTTTAGGTCATATATAACATCATTTGAATGTATTTTGCAAAAGTAGACATTAAATATCGGTCTTATTCAGTATTTTATAGATTAACCATTACATCATTTAAGCACATCCGGTGGAAGTGAATGAAGAATGTCATATTTAGTAATTCTTTCCTAGGAATTGGAAATGCTCCTTTGTAAATTAATCAACTGATTATTTATTGGCCTGATAACGTTCAGGAAGGTAGAAGGTGTCCCCATTTGGGGCAGAGTTCCTTGCTTGGTTTCTTGGGCCAGTTTGGCTAAAACTATAAAACTAGTACACCTTGTGCTATCAGACAGCAGACTAAAAGCTCCAAAACACAGAGATCAGCAATGATTTCAAACATCCCTGGTGTTCCCTTCTCCCTGTTGTACTAGCTACAGACTTACAGGCTTTTACCATGGAGCTGGAAGCCTCAGTTGTGAATGCTGAAGGGAGTAGCATCTTTCAGAGAACCTGACTTGAACCACAGAGTGGTTCAAGAACAGAACACAGGTGTTTCAGATCTCAGTATTTAAAAGAGGGATGATAATATTGCCAGATCAGCTCACCGGAGAAAATGTAGCAGCATCTGCAAGTTTGTTTGTTTTGAAGAATTCAGATTCCTGATCAGCGTTTGTACTTCAATTGATATAAGGCCAGGTCACTTAATAAAATGAAATTATCATTAGAGCAGTGTTTGGAATCCGTATGAACAATAACAAGAGATCCAACATTTCATGGTTGCTTATTGATTGAGCATCATCTGCTCTGGGCACTGGAAGAATACTTTGGCATTGTCATGAAAATAATGACTAAAACATGGCTGGGGAAGCTGCAGTGCCTCTTCACTTCCACAGTTTCCCAAGTTTCAAGTCTGTGTCCTCCTGACGGCACAGGAGTCTTTTTCAGGGGTGAGGGAGCTGTCTTCTAACTGTTTATTATTTGATGCTGTTGGCTAAGGTAACTGGTGACAAAGTTAAAGGAAAGTGTATTTGGTTATGCTCACTTCACTGGGACTCAGGCAGCAGATTGTACTGTTTTAAATACTTGGTCATTATCATTTTATTTCTATTCTCTGTGGATGCCTGCAAAGCATAAAGACAGAAGAATCAGGCTTTCAAGTGATGCCTTTCGTCTCCCCAGAGCGATTTCTGAGAATATGGAAGGGATGAAAGCAAAGCTGTGGCGTTTCTATCCCTTTAGACATCCTGGGTTTCCCCCTCCCCGCTATGATTTCATCTCCCTTGCAGCAGCAGCAGCAGCTGGAGCTGAACTCTGGGGCCCTGCTGAGCTGTCCCTGAGGCACTGCTGCACCTCCCTGACCTCCACAGGGCTCGCAGCCCAGCTGCAGTCATCAGGGCCTCGTCCCAAGCCCAGGTTTTCCCTGTGGTTCAGCACTAGACAGGGAACCAGACAGATTTTACTAAGTGTCTTTGCAATGGGAGATCTGGTTCTGTTTTCCTCTGATATCTGTTTTCAGTTTTTCAAGTAATAAAAATACAAAAGAAATCAATTATTTCCTTAAAAGGAGACACAGACTAAACCAAATGTGCTCCCTTTCTCTCTCCACTTCCCTCTCTCTCTCTTTTTCTTTTCTCTAAAGATATTAAAGCAATCATAAGATACAGTCACCCATCACCTTGCAGCTTCTCCTAGTATTGAGACCTTTCAGCATCTAATGGAAGCCAGTGTGAATGCAGTTTTCACAAAGATGTGCCTTACATTTTACTTTTTGTGTTAACTATTGTGAAATATGTGAAAAAGGCCAGAAGGATTGAGGCTTGATTGAGGAAAAGTTTGCTCTGTAGAAAGAGGTTTACAAGTGAAAAAGAGACTGAAAATACCCTTGCAAAGATCACATTTTCTAGGCATGAATAATAGAATAATAACTGCTTTAATTGCTCTAGAAATCAAGGATTCATCATCAGGTGTGCTGTTTACTTGGAAATCCAAAACCGAATAAACAAGGAAGGTAGAATACTTGTTACGTATTGTGACAGGGAAATAAAATTTAAGAAAGAACCAAAATAATGGTATTTCCAGGATTTTTAAAAAGACATACTGTGGTGATATGTAGTACTAGATACATTGTACTGTGTTTTAGTTGCATACTAGTCTAGTCTGCTTTATGTCTCTCTTGACAGATTGAAGCCAATTGCACAAAGTGTGGAGCATCCTTTCCTCTCTGGAAGACAGATAATTTCCATTTCTCTCATTTCTCCAAAACAGACAGACATTAGGCTGTAAAAGTCACGTGCAGTGCTTTTTACAATTCAGTGAAAGTGGAAAATAATGAACTCCATGAGATGCCTGTGAAATCAGATGTGCATAGAGATAGAATGTGTTTTCCCTCTTCTTGTCTTCGGATACTGGTAGGCTGGAGTAACCATGATCTCAGATACCTATCTCGTCATTAGTCTCTGAATAATCAAAGGTTTTCAAGCAACATAGTACTCCTGAATTTATTGTAAAAGTAGCACTTTACATGAATGTGATCTTCAACTGACTGTTGGAACTAGATGATCTTAAAGGGTTTCTTCCAACTTAAACCATTCTATGATTCTATAATGCTGTTGAAGTCTGTTCTAATTATTAGTAATACACTACTTACAGGGTTCACCTAGTGCATATTATGCGTTATTTCCCTCTGCAATTAAATAGATATGCCCTATGACTTCAGTACAAGAAATCTACTGAATAATGACCATTCTTAACTGCACCTTTGAGTATTTATCATCAAAATGTTTTCCTCTGAAATTAATATCTTATGGTTACATTCAGCACGGCTGTATATCAAAATGAACACAATAGAGAATCAATATAGTCATTAACTGACTCACTCACTGGATATGATAAATGAGGGGTCAGATTAAATTCAACAAAATTTTCTTTGATACCCTACTGTCAGAAAAATCTTCATGGGATTTTTTTCTTCTTCTGAATTGCCTTTTTTTCCTGGTCATAAGAATGTTTATAATTGTTCACATTGTGGATCTGGAGCCATGTCATTCATTCAGATTTGTGAAATGGGTAATTCATATTCAGAGTAGTCATTCAAATTATCAATATAGAATGATCATCTGATTTGTGATGCAAAAGGGCTTGATACTATTTTATTTTCATCTGACTTTGTAAAGAACAAGGTTTCTGTTATCACACTGTCTGCATCTCTTGCATATCCTTCTCTAGATTCTTCTGAATTCACTTGATAATCTTAATCAAAATCTTGATTAAAGATGGAAACACTCTCAAAGCTATGTCTGTAATGTTACATTTGGTCCCCACTCTAGCTCTACACACCACCTTCTCTCTGACCTTTTGTTTTCCTTGAGAAAGGTACCAATGGCTGGAGGCTGTGAGGAAATCAGGGAAAGTTTTGTCTAGGACTTTAGTTTGGGTGACTGGGGGGCCAGGATCCTGAGACATACTTAGCCTGAGTCTCATCAAACATAATTATGTTCAAGTTTCAAGCTGATGAGAAGAGCTTGGGCAAGACCTAGGGAGACATCATAGGCATCAGTGTCAATCAGTATAAAGCCAGTTAACATTCAGTCAGTGCTCATGAGAATTTTTTTTTCTTCTTTGTTTAGTGTCATTTTTTTACCCAGTTTACCTTTTATCACCAAACATGAATTACATATGTTTTATGTACCAATGCATTCTCATCTAAAACTAAACATGTTTTCAGAAACAGCTATGAAATAAATAGCAATGAAATGGCCGTTTACCATACAGCTATTAAGAAAACTAAAACCTGGAGGGAAAACATTCTCAATTATTTTTATTTTAATTACATTATCTCCAGTGACAAATATTTCTGTTTTCCTTTCTTGGTGTAGCTAAGAAAAGAATTTCTAACATGCTTCACAATTTTAGAAGATTCTGCTGAAGTGTGCCTGAGATGGTCATTATCTTGGAAGGGGATTCTTTCATTGACTTGTTTAATGCTTCAGTTATATTCAGCTTTGACCACTTACATGCACTTGCAGCTTCTTTATGTCTAGCATTTTGCCCCCAAAACAATATCACATCTCCTTGGTCACTCTCCAGTCAGGAAACAACAGCAGAAGTTTCAGTAGAGTTAGATAAACTATAAATTCTGTGTAATAGCAATAATGGGGTAAAATCAGCACTGTTTCTTTTGTTATAAAGTTTAAATTTCCTCACCGTCTTCTGAGGCAAGTTTTTCTAGTTGAGACCTTGAACTGGTGTAATAAAATAATACCATCCTACTTATTCTCATTTTACTTTCTAAGTAGTGTTCAATGTCAGATCAGTTTGTAGCTGGACTTGTTATTTGATCCAATGTGTTAGTCTTGTTTTTTTTCTCATCTAGCACCTTCTGAAATTACAACGTTTCTCCAGGAATTTTCTGTAGTTTGGCCTCCTAACATGAAATGAAAAATGATTAATTGTCTTTAATATGCTTAATATGATTTTCTTTGTTTAGGTTCTTGTATGTTTATTTTGTTCTCTTACATTTACTTTTTCCATAATCTTTCATACCTGTCAATGAAATAAATTTAAAGTCTGTATCTTAAATGTTTGACCATTTCAGTCTATTCTATGGTAGAAATTTAATATGCTAATTAAAATAATCTTGGACATAACTTTAGCTGTTTAATATTGTAATATGATGAAGATCCAAACTAACAAGTCTGTTGCCTTAAATTTAGTAGTAGGAATCATATATCACTGAATTGTGAGCCACCATTTGTTTGTAATTGATAGGTTATGTGCACAGATCTGGTTCTACAGCTCCATGTTTATCAGTGGCTTGATCTTCTGGTACCTTCTGTTTTATGGTACATTTGTATTGTGTTCCATCTCTTTAGTTTTAAAGGTAAATATTAACAGTTCATTACAATGAACTGACATTTTCAGCTAAAGACCTAAGCTGATCATAGGTTTCCCTAATGGCTACATAGGAAAAATGTTGCCAAGGGGCATTTGATTAGAATGTTGACACATCTGCTATGCTCTGAGAGACAGCTGCCCATGTGTGGCATCCAGCAAGGGCTGGGGTCTGCCAGCCCCACTACCACTCAAACTCAGGAACCATTGAGTTCCCAGTGGTCTGGGATACTCATGTTGAGGTCTCACCCCTGAGCATGTGGAGAGGGTCTCTGAGAGCACCAGGACATAAAGAAGTTTGGAGGCGACTGCTGGCAGCCACCTCAGGGCTTTGTCTACTTCCCTTCATCAGGAGCCCATGGGATCACTTGGTGCTCAGGTTGAAGCCAGAACATCATCTTCCCTGTTGGAGTTTCTGTGGTGGATCACTAGCCAATAAGGATAAAGCTTCTACTTCTGACTTTTATGCAGTCTGACATATTAAAATTTGCTGATGAACTCTGCTACAGGCGCCCAAGGGCCCCAGCAATATGGAACCAATCATGCTTGAAACATATGATACATATAATATTGCTTCAGAAGTATTTTTTATTTCCTGCTCAA
This sequence comes from Pavo muticus, assembly GCA_016647715.1. NCBI lineage: Eukaryota > Metazoa > Chordata > Aves > Galliformes > Phasianidae > Pavo > Pavo muticus. The sequence goes on from JACDJE010000198.1 coordinate 2,267,645, forward strand.
AGCAGCTGCACCAACACATGTAATGCAGTTAGGACAAACAAACAATTGGAGTTTGCTAAAGTATTTTTTCTTTCTTCAGGCTCTCGCTCTTACTTCCTATACAGTGTTATACTTTAGTTAAGCGACATTAAAGCTGTGTCCTGGCCGGCAATGATATACTCTGGAAGCACTTTGTAAGTAAATCAGACACAAGATATTCTTTGTCATCTGTGGTTCCATTTTCAGTTCATTGCTGCAATGATGAATGAGTCCCTTACTGTGAGAATTTCCTCTAATTTCCTGATCTCCAGCACTATAGGTTTACTGGTTTTGCTTTTTAAATGTGATGTATGGTTTCCTTCCATTTGTTCATTAGATATTGTTCTGTCTTTACCAACACACAAAGTGAAGTTTCTGATAAGGCTATACCTTGTTGGGCAGTTTATCTGAAAGGCAGAGTTAGTTTTTCAGCATGGATGTGGGATTTAGTCGGTCTTTGCCATTTCATGCTCCTATTCATCACAATTTTGATGTGGGTGCTTTTGTTATTTACACTGGCATTGTTCTCATCATATTTGTGTAGCTTAAAGCATATCATTTTTCAGCGTTCATTCTTTACTACTTTGGGGTCTCCGCTTTCAGTTAAAGTTCTAATTATTTCAGGGGTTCCCATGGATATATTGAAAGTTTTATTTGATTTCAAAATTACTGCCCCTAGCTAGTAATTCCCATGCTCAACGTACACAATATTACAAATTGACATTATCTAGAGATATCTGTAGATCCTTGTAAACCCGAGTACCTCTTGCTGTGTTGTGTGATTTCTTGTCAGAATTCAGCTCTGCAAAATTAATACCAAATAAGATAGAAAAAATATTGATATTCTTGTCAGGTATTTCATTTCACTGTAGTACTATTTTGTCTGGAGTTTGAGTTTATAAACTCAAATTTTTGACTCCATGCTTTCTTTTGAGGCTGACATTAATCACCTTGAGAAATGAGATTTCCAGCTGGAAGATGCTAACAAACTACTGTAAACTGTTAAATTAGCATACTACCATTCTACAAAGCTTTCCTGGTTCAGATGCAGAATTTTTAAGTTGATTGGGACATATGTATGTTCCATTATGACCTAGATAATAATTGCTAATTCTCTATTTGTGGCTCTTTCTCCTGTTTCCCTGAAGTATTCACAGCTGTGCTAACAGAACCCTGAATACAGTCAATGGGAGCATTTTGCTGCTTTAACAAGAAAGGACTTCAGCCTAATATCAAATTTTCAGGCAAATGCTTACATACTTGGTCATTTGTTTTCTTAAGGATATGATTTTTACTAGCTAGTATTCAGCTCAGGTAAACAAAGAAAGGAGGGACACCTGTTGTATGGCTACTCTTCTCTCCAAGGAATGAACTTAAAAAATCTTCCATTGTAGGAAGGCACATTTCATTATGTGGCACAAAAGCGTTAGCTCTTAGGAAGAGCTTTTCAGAGAGAACCCCTGTGATCTAATAACAGAAGACAAAACCTTCCCAGAAGTACTTACTTCCATTTAGCAAAGAAAGCATTCTTTGGGTAAAAAAAAAAAAAAAAAAGTTATATTGCAAGTGAGAATCATTTGATATCTCCAGCTAATTTGCTGTTGTGGAAGATTAATAGGAAAGGGAATTCTGGACACTCAGCTTACTACTGCTTTGCGTGCATATGTATAAGTGATTTGATGACATTTGTAGCTCACTGTAAATTTATTCATATAGAGCTGTATTGATTGACATGGTATGTTTTTCCACTCCATGTCATTTGTTTACATTGTAATTTGCCTTTTAGTTTGCAGTGTTCACTTCAAAATCACCAATGTATAATGCTAACTCCAAATGAAATTCTTCTTAGACCACAAGGATTTTAACTGTAAACTATGATGGTCAAAACCTCCTTTGTTTAATCATCAGATCACCCTGTAGGATATGGTAATCACTGATCTTGCTTTACACAGAAGATAGGCTAAAGGTCGCTCTGAAAGAAGTGTCTCCTATTTATTTCCAATGGAATCTACAACAGATACAAAGAGCACAATAACACTGTTTGATGGAGCAAACTCTTAACTACAAAACACTGTTTTTCAACAAAGTCACCATCATTATGCATTTTTGCCAGTGATGAACAGGAGCCTGCATGCTGTGCTCATAAAAATCTGCTCCAGTGGAGGTGATCCAATTTTGCTGTCCCCACCGCTGAAATGCACCACCCACCACCTCAGTGTGCTCATATCCACTGTTTGGTCTCCATAAACATTCAGCAAGCATAAATGAACGTCAGTGAGTACCATTTTTCCTCATGACAGAATACAGTTCCACATCTTTACCTCATCTGCACTGCCATGTTGGGTGCCATTTTGTCAGACTGCCCCTCTGCTGCCATCTGTCATACAGAAGCAAGATGTAACAGGAAATCGGCAGGAAGGTTCAACCTCTACTGCCACACCACCAACATCCACATCTTATGTTGTGGGCCAACATAATAAAATAGGAGGCATTACTTTCAAAACAGCCCTTGTAAATAAATGCAGAGATTGCTTACTGGCCACATGCTTCTGCATAATTGCAAGTACTCCCTTTTTTTTTTTTTTTTTTTTTTTCCTCCTTATTTAAAGGCTTTTATTGAACGTAGTATGGAAATGAAGGGAAGGCAAGCTGTTTAATAGCCTTTGTTACTGTCAGGATTTCAGTCATATGTATTGTTCTTTGAAGATGATTGAAGTAAAGGTGCTCAAACTGTTAAATAGAAGCTGTATTTTTCCTTGTAGAATCTAGCCCTAAGGGTTATTTTACACCACAAAGTATGTCTGTTCTCATCAGAAAATTGTTTCTTCTGCTTAGTGAATAATATTTCTATACCTGTGTGAAAATGTATGTTTTATTTTTAGAAACATATATTAAAAGTTGCTAGACCATAGTAGTATAAGTTATAAAAAGCATCCTTATGGATTTATTTGTAATATACTAGTGCCAAATCCTCACATTAAAGCCATTATATGAGAGCAAATTCTTCCCATTTTCCCTTAGCTTAAACCTTTCTTAACTTTTAAGATGAGGCAGGCAAGCAATGTAAACCTTTAATGAAGAACTTGTTAATTACTTCTGGATAACCTCAGCTGGTGAAAATGGTCATAATTCCCTAAAGTTACCCACTTTAAAGAAGTTAGAGCACTGGCTGAATGTGATTATGTCTCTAGAAAGTTGTGCTATTAAGTCTTATTAAAAATAATAGCATATTTCCCTCCAGCTAATACAAAACATTGGAAAGGATAGTTTCCAAATTGATCAGCCATATACAACAAGGCTTCTAATGTAGAATGTAGTGTAGTTGTGATGGCATAAGGATGGCCTAATTATTCCCAATTCTTCATATAGCTTGAAGTTTTTCCTTTTCATCCAGATCTGAAGAATAAGTCTACATGCTTGAAAGCTTGTCTGTGGTTTTTTTTTTTTTCTGAGTAAATACATAATTTTATATTTCCTTTCACAAAAGTTAGTTCTCATAGATATAGTCATTTAGTCTAAGCAGTAGTTCTCACTTAGGTAATACCATTACTTAACTATATACTGATAGAATAAAATGTTTTATCATTATAAATAACCAAGTAATAGAATTAAACATCCCTTAAGACATGTTATAAGGTATTTCTAATATAACTCCAGTGAAAGCCAGAATAAATCAAAATACTGAAGAAACAGGCTGCTAAATTTTTCCTCAACTTAATCTGTGGTGGCCTGTGCTGTTTTTTTCTTCAGATACCTCTTCCTGAATTCATCTGGATCAGTAGAAGGGAATCAATGGAAATTGATCCAATTTGTAGAACACAATTCTAATATTGATAGTAGTTTATATTCATTTACTTCACCCTAATCTTTTATTAATGGTCATTTGCAAATGCTATTCATGACATTTCTTCCAAATTTTGTACCCTCAAGGTGATGATAGTAAAAGTTAGAGAAACAGAGCAAAAAATAATGGAGTGGTATGTTTTTTAATAAAATAAAGCAGCAATTGCTGTTTTTGTAGTCAGGCATTGTTCAGTAGGTGGCTTTAATTTCAGATGAAGTATGGTCAGTGTAGCATTTCATATATGAGATTTCCACAGTAGTAAGAGGTGGTGCCTGCTCAGATCTTTTCAGCATTATTTGTGTCATCTGGGAAGATGGGCTGGGGAATCAATGCTGAATCATTTGGGGACTTTTAAGAATGCATCTTCAATAAGTCTTGTCATATAGACATATTTCACTGGTACAAAAGAAACAATAACTGATGGCTTAACTTTCTGTTAGTGGTGGAAAAAAACATCAGTAGTGACCATCATATAGAGAGCTGAGCTGTGGTGAAAATACTGTTTAAAGCAATATTTGAGGGTTGGGTTTCACCAGCCATGTGAAAGTAGATGTGAATGATTAGTTTTAGGTGTTGTAGTAGGTGAGGCAATGAAAAGCAAGTATTTAGTGTTTGGATTTTCTGACCATTTTAGAGATAATTAAAGATGTGTAAATGAAAGCATAAATTGTGTCTAGTGGCTACGGCAGTGCAGTCCAATAAAATGGATTAAGTTAAAGATTTTTAAGTGGAAATTTCAGTGAACAAGATTCCACACATTGATAAAGATTTTGACACTCCCCAATTTCAGTTGGGCAACCTAGGTTTGTTCATAATTTATACGATTAAGCCAAATCCTCTTGCTGCTCTGAAGGTGGCATCTGAGGTTGGGCTGCACTGACTAAGCCTGAAATCCTTCCACTAAAAATCATTCACTGTTGGGAAATGTAGCACTTTCCTGTCAAGTCAAAATATGTGATTTTTTTCTAATGCCATGAGGTACTTACTTAATTTAACGAATGGTGGCTCTGGAGATGGCTGTGGAAAGAATAAATTAGCCTTTTTTTTCATCATGGTGAGGGGGTTCTGCTTCTCTAATGAGGTGTATCACAAATACTCCTGTGAAAGAAAAGTGTCATAGCAACTGATAACTGCTGTCCTTTTTCTCTTTGGTAGTCAAGGCATCACTTTTTGTTGTCCTCTTCCAAGGCATACCCTTTGGAACAAACTGGTTTGTTTTTGAACAAAAANAAAAAAAAAAAAAAAAAAATTCTTTTATGCTATTTCTGCAGTTTTACATACTTAAAAGTAAAAATAATTAATTTTAAATGAAATGTTGAGATTTTTGCTTAATTTTTATTTTAGTTTTTAATGAATCATCCCATTACTGCTTAAGCATCTTTTAAAGTTTTATTTCACTGAAAAGAGACTTTCTGAGCAGCTGGGATATCAGAAACTGTGGCTTAAATCCCTTCTGATTTTGAGATTCTGAAGTTCAACCAAGACATACATCTTTACTGGAGAGATGTTTTGACAGACATTTCTGTCATTTCTGTGAAGTCTCTACCCCATTATATCATTTTGAAATAAAAAAGAGCTTTGCTGTAACATGATTGTGGCATTTCCCTGAGTTCAGTACCTTCTTTGACTTGGAACAAGCTGTAAATTTTTCATACATCATTTGAATTTTCCAGATTATCACATTAATTTCCTTCCGCCTATTTATTTGTTTGTTTGTTTATTAGTTCGTTTTGCATAGCAACTAGTTCAAATAGTGTAGTGATCTGAAATTATTCATTATGTTTAGCATAGCCGAGTGGAAAATTGCCTGATCCTACAGCAAGTCAAGGGAAATACATCAAATCTCAACTCCCAGGCCGTTCACCACGCATTCAGTGGAATGCCTTCATTGCAGTTTTATGGTGAAATATACCATTTAAGTCAATTGTGTGAAGCTAGATCTTGTGATAGGGCTACAATTAAATTCAGCCAAGTGCAAGGGGCTAAATCCCTAAATGCAGGAGTTGAGTGAAGAGTTATTCTTCAGTGAAATGTGGAGAATTCACCCACAGCAAGAACTGAACTTCCGTGATTGTCTTTAGCAAAAGCAGTTTTCACATGTAATTTAACACTGGATGAATATCATATTTATGACCAAGTTGAAAAGTTGAAAAGTGTGAGTGAAAAATCTGTATATAGTATGTAATGTAATAAATGTATTATCATTAGCAGATATCATGTAAATATGAGTAGGGTTAAAAATAGACTAACCCCCTCATTTCAACCATTGGAGGGACTGAAGGCAAGATTTTCATGCCTAAATGTCTGCAAACAGTTGTAACCTCATTTTAGAGCTGCTGCTGGCTGGCGCAAATGCACAGAATTCCTGAAAGGGAGACTGCTCCTGTTTAACCCCGCAATGTAGGCCTCACTAAAGGATGTTAGCAGTGGCTGCTCTTTGAGATGTCTTCCACGAGGACGTTGGCCCTCTCTTGGGAATGCTTTGTCCTAAGCAGTATCTTGGATAAAATAGACCAGTTCATTTTGCAATCATTTTTTTCCACATGACAGCACACCTTAGGCTCACATGAGAACATGCCAGAAGTTTTCTGCACATCTTCCTTCTTCTTAATCATTTTGAGTAGCGTATGGTTAAATCTCCTAGAAGAAATTAATCTTTCAACATGACGATCGGCAGGTTTGTTGCTTGAAATCTCAGTCTGCTTTCTGTCGTTGGTTATAAACATTTTCCCAAAAGAAGGTAGACACAGGCTCTGGATCTTATTTTAATAAAGAAGTCCCATCCTTCTCTTCTTAGCTGCTGTAATTTAAAACTCTGACCCAGTCAACCCTTGAATGCAAATAAGCAAGCAATCTAGAGAAACAGAATGTTGAACCATTCACTCAACAGCCATTTCCAGAGTAGGCTTTAAAGATGTGCGTGACATTGGCTATTAGTGAGTCAGCAAAGATGAATGGATCAGTAAATGAACATATTTCACTTTTTTCATCTGCCAGAATGAAACGCCATCTTAGTGTTGTGTGTTGTTTTGTGGGTTTTTTTTGTTTGTTTGTTTTAATTTTTTACAACAGTAATTTAAAAGGCATGCTGTCAATTCTTTCAATTGACTATTTTTTTAAGAAATATTTTTTTTCCAGTGTGTCTAATCCTTTAACCTGGTTGGTCTTGAGGATTATGGTTTTTGTTTTTTTGTTTGTTTGTTTGTTTTTCTTTGAGAATTCCTTAGAAAAGGTGTGGATTTATGATTTTTTGTACACAAATGGAGAATATGAATGTTCAACATCACATTTTAAACATTATATTAACAGAGCTAGTAAAACTTTGCATCCAGAAAAAAAAATACTACCTATGTTTTTTGTAATTTAACTTCATGCATTTTTCCTTTAGGAGTTTTGTGAAACCAACATGATTTTTAGCAGCATGTACAATTTATTAAAATAGAACAATTACTTTCTGTCATCATGGAAGTCCAGAGTATGTCTGTGTGTGTGTGTGCACGTAAAACATATCTTTTCTATTCAGGGTCTTTAAAATTATTAATAAATTGTCTGACACCCATCAACAAGAAAAAAAGAAGTGCAGCCTATATTGTTGTTGGTATTCTTCTTAACAGATTTGCTTCTTGCAGCTTTTTAACCAAAACATGAATGTTTCATTTTAGGTATTATCTGTTGAACATTGTGATATCAAAAGCAAATTAAAAAAAATAGAATTAAAGTTTAATTTGCAGCTTTACATTTACAGATGAGAGTAAAAAGGTATTTTGATACTGACAACAAATTCCTTTGGGTTGTGCTGTTTTGTTTTCAGAGCCACTGGGATTCTTATTTTATTTTTTGCTTTGAATTATTTACTTCATTATTATGGGTTACCTTCACAGTGCTTTATGGTGTTTTGATCAGCAATTTATCTTGGAGTCTTAAAACGTGTCCATTTATGTGTTTAGCTGACCAGCTGCCTTCCTTTCCTTTTTTTTTTTTTTAATGTGACATGAAAATTGAGTGTTTCTTTGCAAGCATCTTTCAGCTCGGAAAACGCATCTTGCTTCCTCTGCTGCTAAACTATTGCCCTCTGAGAGGGGAGCCCTGCCCCATCCTGCAGAAGAGGCATAGCAGCCCCCCTTGCTCGCCAAGACACATTCAACCCCTCCTAGCCCCTCCCCACAAAGAGGTGAAGTCCCCTGGGTCCGTAATTGCCAGGAGATGAAGCGATGATGGCGAGTGATCACAGTCAATAGCTTTGATTAACAATAAGGTGGAAAATTAGCAATGCTAGCATTCAGCTCCCCTGCCTCCCCGTCCCCATATGCTCACGGCAGCCTGCACAGGCTGGTGGGCCGGGTGCTACACGGCACAGGCTGCAGAGAGGGAGCCGAGGGGCAGGAGAGCTGGGAGGGCAGCGAGGGGTAGTGGGCAGTATTTGGAGGCCTGGGGCAATGCCGGCCACTTTCCATCGGGCATCGCCACACAGCTGGGAGGACACCGTGCGCTGCGCACTGGCCCTTTGGCTCTTGCTGTCATGTGTGGATTTAATTGTGTCTGGACATGTTTTGATCGAAATGGCAACTCCTGTTACTCCTGTGACCCCATCAGCAGCTCTGGTGTTGTTTCCGACAGACTCTGACGACCTAGAGAGGGGGAACGACAGCGGGACGCCACTCCCCACCTCTGATAATGGTGACAATTCGCTGGGCTACACAGGTAGAGTGCATCTTTCCAAAATACTCCTGACTGCCTTCTTATGACACTTTCCACCCACATCTACCATTAACACCTGTACACATTTTTAACCATCATCGCTGTCTGGCTTTCTTCCCCCATCACCCTTGAAGCTCAATGCTGTTAGTGCTGTTGGGAATTATTCTGCTTTTTAACTCACCAAGATGACTGTCTTTTATTGTGTGTTACAGTGTATTTCAATTATTTAAGTGTTTAAAATCCGTTTCTACTAATGAACACAATGCACCAATTATTTTCCTTTAAATTGTGTATATTAGTGAATGAGGTAACATAATCTCAGAGCAACAGAACTAAAATGTATTGAAGCGGGGAAAAAAAGACCAAATGAAACTAAGATGCAATTGAAGAAGAGTCATAGACTACTGTTCTGCATGAACTGGAGAAAAGCCACTCTAGGCCAAATAAAAGAGGCTGCAGATAAGCAGCTTCGTGCTGCATGGTGCAGCAGGGATCCTTAGGGGGCCAGTTCTGCAGCTCCTGAAGTGACACCCAGCTCCAGGAGCTGTGCTGCCTACTGAGTCTGGACTCAGCTACAGAACAACTGAGTGTAGCTCTCTTGAAAGATGTCTGCTCCAGAGCAGTGGCAAGATCTAGACCTCAATGAGTTTTAGATTGCGAAGGTAAGTATTAAGTCTTCTAGTGGTAGCAACTTTTGGAAAGCAACAAAGGTTGAGTTAGAAATTTATCTGAAAGGTGTTCTGTAAATACTTTATCAGTGGGCTACTAGTGCAATTACTGCTCACACCGTACAAAATTGTATATAGTCAAGTGATTAACGAAAGTGTTGTATTTGATTATTCATAAATAAGACAATCTTACTGAATATAAAAAGAGAATAGCAGGTATAAAGGAGGGAGTAATGTCTTATCCATTCAGAATAGTTCAGATCTGTTATATACCACTTAGATTATTACAGTTTTCATCACCTACTCTCTGCAATCATCCCTGCATGTGGTTTAAAACCTTGACACATAATTGTATTCCAGTTTAAAGTACAATTTTATAAAAGGGTAAGAAGGCAAAGCAATACAAATCCACTCTGAGTCAAGAAAATTGATGACTTCTTAGAAACACATAGGAACGGTGGTGTATGTGAATTACTTGGACTTCACTACCATTTGAATATTCTTTTTTTTTTTTTCCTTTTCTAAGTTTACTTTCTTTACTTCCTCTCTCTGAGTTTGGAACATCTATCCTCTCTAATGCATTTGGGCTCATCTTATTCAAAAAATGCATCTTCTTTTAATGTACTGCAATATTTTTTTCTTCAGAAAACAGGGCTGAGAATGGTACTCCTTAGGTCCTGTGTATCAACAGCCTTTTTTGGGACCATGAGCCTGCCTGTATTGTTAATGTAGTCCTCTCAGTTTTAGCTGGGGGCTCCTCCCTCACATGGGCATGGCTGCAGCCCCGCAGCACACTCTGCGCAGAACGGGCACAGGTGGCTGCCCCAGGCCCACAGCCCATAGAGCTATGAGAGGGACTCCCACAGGTCCCCCATTGGCAGGTATCATAGATTCATAGAATCATTAACGTTGGAAAGGTCCTCTAAGGTTAACGAGTCCAGTTATCAACCTATCACCATCACGCCCACTAAACTGTGTCCCTCTGCATGTATGCGTACACATCTGCAGGATGCCCACCAGATCATTTCTGAGGAGGGGTAGAGACTTCCCTCCTTCCCTGGGATGGGACTCAGCCCTGTGAGCACAGCCAGGTGGATGACAGCAGGCAAGTACCACTCAGTCCCCCTGAACAGGGGGTATGTACATAGGGTGTATAAGGCAATGTTTAAGGCAATAGCTTCCTTCAGACCATAGGGATGTGGGAGGATTGGCTGAGCAGATCATAGAATCTTCTGTGTCCCTCTAGGATGAGCCTTCAGTGATGCCAGTTTGGACATGAGCACCACATCCAAGGTCAGCCTCTGTATTGCCACTTATGAACCTGCCTCCAAGAGACCAACAGGGGTCATTGGGGAAGGCTGAAAAAATCAGACCCCAATCTAGTCACTCCCTGGAGGATCTCAGGATGTTAACTCAGAGGCCATGTTTTAATAGGTGTTTTTCAAGAAAACACAAAGGTCAGGATCAAGTTAGAAGCAAACACAAGCTGAAGAAAAAGGAAAGCTGAGAGGACGGCTCTGTTTAATTGGAGTCTTTGTGCCTCTATTTGAATGAACATTGAATGAAGACCAATTTTTTTTCGTGTTTAAAGATTTAATTATCAATTGTTGTTCCTCCTGTATGTAATAATAATCACTTGCACAATGTGTGTATGCTTTAGCTTATATAGAAAAGCCCTGGGGCATTTATTAAAATTAAACTAACAGGTTTCTATAGCAGTAAGTAAGGATTTATAAAAATAACATTAGCTGTAATATAATCTCATAGGTGAAGTTACTTTTTTAAATTTTTCCTAATTCACAGGCCCAGTTGATTTTGTAATATGGAATTCCTGGATTTTACAGATGTATTTTTTGTTCTCCCTTTCCTATAGAATTTCACTCTCCAAAAGAAAAACCATTCCAGAAGTTATTTGTGCTGAAAACTACCTGACGCTTTCCTAAAATCATTTACATAAAGTTTGTATCTAGGGGATGTCTAGACCTATTGGCCAAAAAAAAAAAAAAAAAAAAAAAAAAGAGTTTCATTTGAATTCTGTATTTATCTTGTCTGAATGCACACAAACCAAACATAAGCTAATGAATGATGTCATACTGTAGGAACATAATTTTGGGGGGCATAATAAGAGCCATGATACATCTATAGGATGCTTCTACTTTCTAGCTCTCCATAACTTTAGTTGTTGAGACAAATAAGGAAAACACCTGCTTTCGTGGGAACTTCCAGAGTTAAAAAGTATTTTTTTCTATGTATTTTTCTTTTCATATATGTTTTTCAGGATGAACACATGCAGCTCTTTCATACAGTTTTTAAGTGGAGCTACATGACTCCTACAAAGTGCTTCAGTATGATCTCCTGAAGTCCAGTTAACGTCAGGAGAAATTTTTGTGTACCTTGCAAGGTGCTAATGCATCCATTCTGGATCTGCGTACTTGCCTTCAGAAGTAACCACATAACAAATAGGAAATACATCACTTTAAGGGAGAGTAGAGGAGTGACCAGCTCAAGCTATTTCAAATAAACAATGAAATTACTGATAAAATTTAAGTCAGTTGTTATGGGAAAATGATCAGTTTGTATTTGAATTTTCATAATTTTTAGTATGTTATAGCACCAAATTCTAGACTTTTTTTCCCCTAATCAATACAGTAATGTGTTATCCAATACACTGTGGCACATTTGCATATTATCAGGTTGTTATTATCACAGTAATTACAACTGGACTCAAATAGAGAGACTATTATACATGTATATATTAAAGATAATCACTGTTGGAAAGTATTTATAATTTAAGTAAATAGAGGGTGGAAAAAGTCTAGAAAGGAAGAGGTGTGACTGCACCCATTTATTCACTGAGACTTGCACAACACTCGTGGCATTGCTGTTAGACAAAAGGAGATTGCGAGGTTTTCTATTACATATTTGATACAAAAGAAATGCTAAGAATGTAAAACATTTAAAAGCTGGTGTGATCACCTGGATAACATATTAGAGGTTCTGTACATATCTGGATTGATTCAGCAAATGAATTAGTGTTTAAAACCAAAATCTTTGAACTATAAATATGTCATTTAAAGAAATGGACCAGGAAGATTTCCTTGTTAGCATCTTCACAAAAGACCAATTCTACTCTGTCATGGCCAGATTGGAAAGTGATTGTATTAAGATGGGCAATAATAAAAATATAAATGACTGTTTGAACTATGTGCATAAGGAACAGCCCAGTATAGAGTGATATTCAATAGCATGAAAGCATATTATTTAAATACTCCGTGTTGTGTTTAATTTACCCTAATGAAGACACCTAAAGTATTTTTCTAAAATGCTCTCTAAATGTATCTGTTTCTCATCACAGAGCAAGGAAATCTTAGCATGATGTAGAGATCTAAAAATGATGGTAATAAATCTTACCAGTTCCATGAGTTTGGATCTAGATTCTGAAAGGAGAATCTACCAGGTGGTAGAAGAGTGCACTGAAGAAAATGATGACCAGAGGAAGGCAGATGGATGGAAGTAATAGTTCAGTTCTTTGTCAAGTTTAGGCCACAGAGATGTCAGACAGACTAAGACTATTGTTTGGACAGTTGTTAGAGTGGAAAGAAATCCGTAAGTTACCCATCATTACTTCTTTTTTTCATTAAAATCCCTTAGGTACATACAGAGACAAACAGAAAAGGAAAGGAAGGAAGAAAAAAAAAGTGTAGGAGACTTCCTACTGAATATCAGAGGGGATACAAGGAAAATTATCCAAGTAAGATAGCAGAGGAACTCTATAGGAAGCAGATGGAAAATTTGGAAGGATGTTCATAGAAGGAAGAGTGTCAAATAACATCAGGATTTCCAAGAGAAAATCTTGTGGTTACTGGTCAATAGGAGAGGTGATGTGCTGAATGATGTTCCCTTGTGCCTGACATGTTTTGAGAGCCACAACCCTGCAGCAGGGATTGAGGAAACTTAAATGAGAAGGCTGGATAAAGTAGTTTTGACTAAAACTATGAAAAGTATTTTTCTGTTTAATAATTGATTAATGCTTCTGTAGGAACAGATTTACAAGAACAGATTAAAGTAATTAATATTTCCACATAAGAGTTCCCATGTGTTTTGCCAACCTGTTCAGTAGAGTAGCTGTTCACTCTTAGCTTTTGGGCTTCCTTTTTTGTCCTCAAAATAGTGCAAAGCAATTAGCATAGAGCGTGAGCCTCAGTAATTTTCCACATAATCGATGTCTGCAAAGCAATCTCTAAGATTGCATTGTGCTGTGTTATTGAAGTGTGCATATGCATTATATTCCAGGAAGTAGCACATTTCCTGTTAAATCAACCATGACATAAATATCGGGGATCATTTAACAGATCACAGTATTGCTTGTGTTACAGAGAACAGAATGATGACTTGTTAAATTAACAGTATATAGTCCAACATTTGCAGACAAGGATCACCACTCCTCATTAAGTAGATGCATGTCTTTTTAAAGGAATCTTTCCAAATAAACTTTTTATTCACAGTTTTCTCAAAATTCTCTTCCAATGTGCAAAGAAATCTTGTGGTTCCCACATGTGACCCATAGCTAGTCTTTGAATTTTTTTTTCCTTGATTTTAGTCACGAATTCATTGTGTCACAGTTCTTTTGTATGAGAAGGGATCCTATCTTTTTTTTTTTCCTCACATTACCTTTCTTCTTTACTACTAATTTGTCTTGTGATAAGGAGAATTGTTCATAGTGGATCGCCAGCTGTACCACATCAAATAGGAAAGGTGCCATTGTGTGAATATTTTAAGAACCAAAAAGGAAATATCTTTAAAAGGAAATCTATAGTAATACTTATCCAGTTAAAAATGAAATGTGTTTGTACCATTTCTTTTCTAGAAGATTAGTAGAGGTAGTAAACTTGGGTCTGAAATTAAGCAGTAAGAGGTGAAAAAAAACTATATTCTGTAACAGGAAAACAAATAGGAATGCTGTAAAGAAATACTATAGTTGAATGTCAAATCAAATAGCAACTATCATAAGTTAAAGGATTACTTGGAAAGAACAAACTGTTCTGGGGAAAATAATGCATGAAATAAAAGCTGAGTCTTGATAATGGTATGCAAAGAAGTGGTGAATAGGTTGAAGGATGTTCAAGTGTTGAGGGGGAGACTGCAGAAAAACATATTTCAGAAGTGGAGCAGGTAGATAAGGATGCATAGAAACAAGATCTTTGTATTCTTTATATAAGTATTCCAAGTACGCTATTGGCATGCCTCAAGTTGCACTGAGTTCATGAGGTCCTACAGCCCAAAGAGTAACAACAATTACTTGATAGCATTGCAGAACTAATGAACACATGACAAGAGTTGAGTAAAAGACTAGATAACAATGTTTTTTTTTTAATTTAACTGCCATTACAGAATCCGTATAGCTAGAGGTAATACACAGAAGACTTCTACTTGACTTTTACATCTCGGGATACATTGCAAAACTAGCATTGGGACATTTTTCATAGTCTTCCTCTTTTTTAATATTCCAACTGAGGAAGTGTGCTCCTGAGTCACTGGGAGAATGAACACATAGCCCCATGATATCAATTTTATAAAGGTACTTCATACCGTACATCAGTACTCTAAATCCAGGAACAGATGGTTATTGTTATGCTTATTATAAAATAATAATAATAATAATAATAAAATCCCCTGCTCTCTTCTGTCAGCAATCTTTCTGTTCACTGTGTCAGTCTAAGCTGCCAACAAGGTCTTTTCAATTTTGTGCTTCTCTGCATGCATTCTTCTGACATGCATATTGAAGTGCTTTGTTGTGTTTTTTAATATGCATTAAAATAGAGATGTAAATATAACACCAATCAATAGAATTGCCTCACAACGATAGCAATGTTCAGGCAATAATCATTAGTTAAAACACATAGTAGCAATACTGGAGCATAACACTTACATAAATCCTGCCAGCTTTCATTAAAAGTTTATAGACAATATCCTCTTCCAGTTACTGTGTTATACTTTGATGTTGTGCTAAAAAAGGAAGCAGTGGCAAAGTCCACTGTTTCTCAGCTAGTTCTCCAGTAGCCATCAGACCAATTTAAAATAAAGAACAAAGCAAAGAAACAAAAAGACAGCTATACATTGTGAAAAGAATTTTTTCGTAGAAGTATATGCTCCTTATATAACTGAGAAACATGAATTTGGACTAAAGAAGGGACAGAAAAAGGCTATTAAAGTTATCAAGGAATAGAAGCTCATTTTAACAGAGACCTTAATGAAAGTAGGATTCATTAGGGATTGGCATTTTTTGCTAGCCTTATGTTCTTAGAGAACACATGGAAAAATTATTTTAGCTACAAAGCATGTTGACAGTACAACTTTCAGAAATCCAGTTTTTAGTAAATAGCCTATCTTCAAACTGTTTACTCATGTAGCAGCTGCTTCTAAGCTTACATTCATAGATTACTACTTACCTGACGAAAGAATAGGCAGGCATAAAATGGGATTTAGTTAATGTAGGATAGAAATATAGAGTCTTTTACATCAGTAGATTCTAAAATAGTTTCCAAACAGGAGTTTGATATCCCTTTTACAAAGATTTAAATTTGTGATAGGCTACGATAGGATATGCATGCTAGATTTATTGGCTAGGAGAAACATTTAAATCTTGGGTTTGTGTGTTCCTAATTAATCATGAGACAAGTAAAATCAAAACAAAAAGCCTTCTCCTCAAATTATACTTTCTCTTTTCTGTCTGACTGTCACTGTCAGGAACCCGTAGAGCTGATGAGAGGCTTTCTGCTGAGGGTCTCCTAGCAAGAGTAAAGATAGAGGAAATTACCCTCAGACACTGCTGTCAGTTCAGTGAACTGAGTATGCAAAGCAATTTGTGAAGATATTCAGAAGTGTAGATTTCTGCCAGTAGGTCAACATTACCATGAGATGAGAAAAATAAGAGAACGCTCCCCATCCTTATTAGGGTGTGTTATACAAGTTAGTATTTTGTTTTACCCAGGCAATTTGTTTTAAAGAAATTGGAAGTTGATAACACATATGTTGTTATTAATCACATAGCAATGTAGATATGACTAGATTTGTTTGTTGTGTCTATAATGATGCTGAACTACCTTCAGTATTAGAGGAAAAGAAAAACATTGAGAAGCATTATTGCTCAATTTCATAATAATTACTGTATAGGATCATGTATAACTCAGGTTGGAAGCAACTGTTGCAGGTCTCTAGTCCAAACTCCTGTTCAGGCACAGTCATCTATAAGGTCAGACCAACCTGCTCAGTGCTTTATCCAGTTGTTGACAACTTCCAAGGATGGAGCCTGCACAGTCTCTTTGGGCAGCTTATACCACTGCCTGCTGGTCCTCATGGGGAAAATTTTCCTCATTATATCCGGTCTGAACCTCTCTTGTTTCAACTTATGCCTCTTGTCTCTTACCCTACTATGACCAAGAAGAGCCTCTCTCCATCTTCTCAGTGATCTTCCTGTCCATATAGGCAGGTAGCTGTTACATTTCCCCCATAGCCATCCACACTGCACAAGCTCTGATCCCTTAGCCACCCCTCACAGGCAGATCTTCCAGCCCTCATCATCCCAGTGACACTGCTGAACTCATCCCAGTTTATCAATGTCTTTTCTGCACTGGGGAGCCCAAAACTGGATACAGTACTTCAGATGAATGCTGAATAGAGGAAGATAATTCCTTCCCTTGATCTCCCACCTCTGCATTTACGCAGCTGATAAGGGTGTCTGCTGTAACGGCAGGCTGTAGAGTCAGTTTAGCTTGCTGCTGGTCCAGATCCCCACGTCTTTCTGGCAGAGCTGCTCCCCAGCCTGTGCTGAGACAGAGGGTTCTTTCAGCTGTACTAAGGGAGGACTTTGCATTTGTCCTTGTGGAATTTCGTAAGGTTCTTGTTGGCTCAGTCCTCCTGCCAACCTGTCTCTTTGCAGGTGGTAGCCCTACCATTAGGCATATGGAGTGGTTTCCCTAGGTTGGTTTAAGTTGAAAACATAATGAACATACCATGCCTAACATTCTCTATGTCATTAATAAAGAACTGAGGCAGGTCCTGGGACAGACCTGGCAGACCTCTGCTTGTTACTATCATCTTCCATAGAGGCTGAAGTCCATTAACAATTCATTATGTTCTAAGCCAGTTATCCATCAAGGTTTTACCCATACAATTGTTCTAAAATCTATAACACAATGCCCCAGTTCAGAGACAGGAATATTGTGGGAAACAGTGCTGAACCCAAAACATGGAATTCTAAAAGCCTAAGAATATATGAGGAGGATTTCCCATCAAAAATGATTTGCCCTTTCTGCTGTGTCTTCAATTGCAACTTTTGTCCAAGAATTGCAGCTTCATACATTAACAGTAAAAAATAAAATAATAATTACAAAAACAACAGCAATCAGCAGACACAGAATTTAGTTTTAGAAGATTTTTCTGGAAGTACTACCAGACATTTATTTCAGCACTTTTTGTGTGTACACAGTTCTTGCACATCACTTACCCATAGGCTGTAGCAAGTTGAACCATCACCTACAGGTGTTAAAACACTGCAGAGAGCTTTTCATAAAGAACTGTATTGATTTTCAGTGACCCTGAGAAAGGAGACACTTTTCTGTGATACAATTTATAATTTACTAGACAATATATTATTTATAGAGTTTCTGTCTGATTCTTCCTAAAAAGTAGTGAAAAATTATACTAAAACTCACTGCTCTATTGCATAACTGTAGGTAGAACACCAATCTTTGTTGTTTTTCACAATATGAACTTATAAAGTAAACTTTTCCAAATCAATACTATTTTTTTGTCTAGACTAGTTGCATGCTCCTAGACTCTTCCTATTATTCCTATCAGATGGTTCTTGTAAGCTAATAAACTCCAGCTGCTGCAGCCTCCAGCTTTTTCTTTTTTCTTCCTCTTTTCCTAATTTCACAATGCATTTTTGAACACTCAGCAGGAAAAGAAGGGTCGCAGTTCAGCTAAGCTTGGAATGGAGTAACCAACCCTCTCAGCCACTCATAACTTACCCACCCAAAATCCACTGAATAACTGTTTGTTTTGATTTTTTTTTAATTCTTTCTCTCTAATCCTTAACAAAATAAGTTTGTCTGTCTTGCTTCTGGTTTCTACAAAGCTAAATAAAAGACTTGGCTTTTTCTCTTAGAAGAAAGTATTCCTTCTTGTCCAAGAGAAACCCAATTGCTTTTCAGTAGATTTAAACATTTAGATAGATAGCAGAATAGCGTTGACTTTATTTTCAGAAAGACTTTTTTACTTGTACTCTGATGTCTAATGAGGCCTTTCATCTTTTTCTATGTAGATTGTTTTTCCTTAAAAACAAATGAATAATCTTGCAGTCTTTACATCAATGGAAACAGTAAATTTTGACAGAAAGCCGGAGGGAAAGAAAGAAAAAGGAAGGTACCATGAACTTACTGATGAAGTGACTGCAAAGTTAGCATTCCAGATGTTGTATAGAACTTCAAAATGTGCAGTGTACAGAGTTTAAGGACCCTTTTTTTTGTGTACCATGAACAGTAAGCTCATAACAGGAGCCTGAAAATGGTTTGGGCGTTATTTTTTTCCTCCAAAATTGTATGAGCATACAAGTATACATAAATGATTAAGGATAGACATATCTTCTGCATCCATTATGAAAAGGATAATATAGAAAGAAAATGTCTTTGGAAAATTTATTGTGGAAGCTTGTGGGGAATGAGTGTGAGCATGGTGTACAACAACAAGCCCACAAGTTGTTGTCAACACAATTTTCAGTTTGAGGCATGCGATATCACCTATGAGGTAACTGGATTTTTATGCATAAATACAAATAATGTTACTATTTGAATGATTTCTGTGAGTCGATTAAAAGTCATTTAATAAAATTATGTCCAAAACATAGTCAACATGATCAGTATGCAATGAGAAATGAAACACACTGTCTCTGGAAAAAAAAAGAACTGACATAAATATCACAACTAGCATTTGAATCTTTGGAGTTTTTTGGTTTGGTTTGGTTTGGTTTGGTTTGGTTTGGGTTTTTTTTGTGCGTTTCGAATTCTTTGCAAGAACATATTGAAGATTTGGAATGAAAAAAGATTGAAATACTCCATTTTGATTCCAGGCAGACCCTAACAGAAATTATTCAGAAACTGAGATCTCATTAAGGAGCACGTAAGCCAGAGGAAGTATAATCAGCTAAAGGAGAAAGTTTTCACTTGTGAGGAAGAACATTCAGAGGAAATGTTTGTTTAGGTAAAGAAGGTGTGCATTCTTCTTTAAAATCATAGACTTATAGAATGAAAGGGACCTTAAAGCCCACCCAGCCCCAGCTCCCTGCTGTTGGTAGTGCTGCCCCCCACCAGCTCAGGCTGCCCAGGGCCCCATCCAACCCAGCCTTGAGTGCCTCGAGGGATGGAGCACCCACAGCTTGACTGGGCAGCTGTGCCAGCGCCTCACCACCCTCTGAGTAAAGAATTTCCTCGTAACATCTAATCTAAATCTATGCTTTTTCAGTTTAAAACTGTTCTCCCTTGTCCTATTAGTGTCAGACCCTGTATCTAATAGTACATGATCCTGTCTCTATCAGACCTTACTTCATGAGCAAGATTATTTGTAACACTTCACTAACAACAGAGTAGCCATAATCTAAGTTACACTCCAGCATAATGAGTTGTTTTTTAGTTTATTGAGAATAGGCAAAATTGAGCTAAAAGTTTACATTAGTTTGTGATAACATGGGATACCTCATCAGTGTATAGAAATATCTGAGAGGAGATACAAAGAAAGTGGAACCAGACTCTTTTAAGTGGTGCTCAGTGCCAAGACAAGAGGTAACGGGCACAAACTAGAATACAAGTGGTTCCCTCTGAATATCAGGCAGCACTTCTGTGCTGCGCGGGTGACAAAACACTGGCACAGGATGCCCAGAGAGTTGTGGAGTCTCCTCCTTGGAAATCTTCCAAAGCCATCTGGACATGGGCCTGAGCAACCTGCTCTGGAGGGCCATTTGAGCAACGGTTGGACCAGATGGACCCAGAGGTACCCTCTAGCCTCAACCACTCCATGATTCTGTAATCTAAGAATGTAAAAAACAAGACAAAATGAACTAACATGAAAAACCTCAAAGCTTTACTGATCTTAGCCTACCTGAAGCTAATTGTTTTTTTGTTTTGTTTTGTTTTGTGGCCAAAAAAATATTCCTGGAAAAACTAATTCAAGAGGAACAGCAAGTTTATTTGGATGCCCTTAATCTAGAATGCTGAGGCTTTATATTTTCAGATGAAACCAAGGAACATCACTTGTGTAATGTCAGGCTAGCTTGTTTCTGTGTTTTTATGCTTGCTGACATGCTGAATATTGATCTGAGATGGCTACAAATATTATCAGGAGAGCTGGGACTTGGAGGAGGACAGAATAGAGAGGCTAGGTGTTGTGTTTTTTTTTTTAAGCCACCGAGCTGTAAATATAAACAAGAATATGTGGTGAGATCTCTTTGTTAATATGCATTTAGAAATTCTCTGAAGAATGGACACAGATATAGTTTTTATATATGAACCATTAATTCTTTTGTAATCCCCAGATATAATTTCATTTGTAGTGTCATTTCTAATTATTCTGTTGGAAAATGTTCTTTTGTTATGGTTAAGGTCTTTCTGTTCTGCAGATATTCTTAAACTGCTGTTCAGAAGCTGAACTGTGATGAAGAAAAGGCTTCACGATACATTTGTTTTGGCAGCCTGATCAAAGAGGGATGGATGCACTTAGGCAGACAAGTGTATCAAAGTAGTGCATTTTGAAATGCCTGAGTTAGTTTTCCTAGAACTGTGTCCTGGTGATAGTCCCTACAGTAGTGCTCGCAGTAAGGTGTATTGTGAGAAAATGCTGGACATCCCTTCAGACACAGCTTGAACAGAATATAGTGAGAAATTATGATTCACTACAATTTTTTATTGCCTATATTAATTTCCTTCTATCCATAACACATCTATTGGTAGTAAGGTGGATCCAATGTCCATCCAACTGTAGTCCATTTCCTTCAGCAAGCAGCGGATTCCATAAGTATTACTTATGAGATTTAAAAAATTACTAAAATCTGAGATAAGGGCATGAGTCCAATTAGAACAACATAAGATCTGAAGTCATCTACAGGTTATAAATTTTTTTTTTTTTTTTTTTTTTTTTTTTTTTTTTTTTTTGTGGAAGTCCAAGTAGAGATTTGGTATTAAGCTACGAAGAGTCATGACATGATACGTTGTATGCAGCCTTCTGATTTACAGGAAATGATATGTGTTCCTTTAAAATAATGCTGCAGACTTCTTGGTTCAAGTATTGCTTAACCAGTAAGCTAGATTACTACATTTCCTCAATAATCATCCCAAGGAATAAAAGGACATAATCAATTTTCATACTTTTCTGTGCCCCTTTGCCACCTATACCACTCTACTTTCATAGAAAAAGTCTCATCTACGTGTGCTTATAGGTGCAGAAGTCCTAGAACTACACTCCTGGGCTCAGTGCTTTTTCTCCAATCTAAATGAATAGGGGGGATGAAGGGGGGGGGCTGGCACACCCACAGTTACCCTGCTGCCTCTCCTCCCATGACCCTATGGCATGTGCTTCTTCTGGCCTTACTCTAGACTCCTCACTGGCCTCATCCCCCTCTTCTATTCTACAGTTTGTTAAGCTTTACTCATCAAACCCAGATTCAGAAGCAGCTCTGTTGGTAGCAAGTACAGATGAGGAGAAAAGGACATACATAAAACACTGTATGAAGGCAGAGGGGGTAGTGGACATAGCTGAAGAAAGAACTCCCAGGCAGTAGCTTCCCCTACCACCTTATTGGGCTCACAGGCTAGTAATAACAAAACAGTGCTCTATGAATTGGACTGATGAAGAGGAACAGTTTGACCTGAGTGATTTGTGAGGTTCAGTGCCTACAGCCTGAAACAAAGCCCAGAAAACTTTCTCATCATTTAGCAGAAAAATAAAACAAAAACAAATTACTTCAATGAATATGGAAAATCTACCAAAACTCAAGTATTTGTAACAGAATGCAAGTATCTTCTACCATCCACAGAGTTAATTAAACAACATTTACAAGTGACAAAGCCCTTCCTTTGAATCATTGTTAATAATATCCAACTCTGCTCTCATTCTTATCTTCACAATTTCTTTTACTGATAAACTTCAATATTTTATAAGCAAATCTGCAAGCGGGTTACATAAGAAAGCAGTCTTTTAAGGTAAATTGAAGGCTCCTAGTGTTTCACTTTATTAGTTCCGTCTGAGAAGGAGACACCAGGCATGTGAGTTTTCATATTAATGGTTTCTTGCATCTTCAATCTCTAAATAGCTTAAGGCTCACCAATTATACTGGTTCTGGAACTATCATAACAACAGTATGCATCAGAACATGTTTTAGATGGTCAGCACAGAAGAACTAGGTCACAGAGCTCTTGGGACTTAATCAAAAGGTTAGCAAAGTTAGCACACCTTGAGCACCAACCACTGATGCTAATGAGACCTCATTTAAATAGTTTTTTTAGAGAAGAAAAGATTACCTTCTTTTGGGAAATGAAACTTATCCTGATGGTTTTATCATACATCTATTTGTCAGCTGTTTCCTCTATTTTATTTTCTTTACAGATTTTCTTCTTTATTCTGGCAAGAAAATTAGATTAATAGATTTACCTAATATATACTGCCATTAGCACAGCAGACACTACTTTCCCCGAGGCACTAAAAAGACATTCTCTACATTTGATTCTTTTTCTTTAGAATAGTCTCTTCCTTTATCATGTTAATGTTAGCTACTAAATGAAAACAATAGAATCATAGGTTTAGATTGGAAGTGACCTTAAAGACCATCCAGTTCCAACTGCCCAGCTGTGGACAGGGACACCTCCCACCAGATTAGGCTGCCCAGGGCCCAATTCAACCTGACCTGGAACGCCTGCAAGGATGGGGCATCCACAACTTCCCTGAGCAACCTATTCCAAGGCCTCAAAATGAAGAATTTCTTCTGAATATCTAATCTAAATCTACCTTATTTTGGCTTAAAATCGTTTACCTTTGTCATAGGTAAGACCATAAACAGACCTAACACATAAATGGTCTTTAAAATAGACCCACTGAAGATGATCCTTCAGTGCTTTTGCACAGAAAGATCTTTTAGCAAAAACTGATACTGCAAAAAATATTAGGCCAAGGATGCCCTCAACACCTACATAATCTGAGAATGATTTTCTGTGTGTTCTTTCTAATTTGTCCAATAGATGTATCAACTTTAAATGTAATTCATCCCTATGTGGCTTTATAAAGAAATGGCAGAGAAGCTAAACACAGTGTTTAAATGCAAAGCCAAAAAAAAAGGGCACAGAAAACAAGCAGTAAGCACATACTTTGTGTTATTCTGGTTCTTTTTATTATCCTTCTATGCACAGGCAGAAATCAAAAGGGATTTGAAACAATTAAATTTCCTTTAAAGAATGATCATCTAATGAAAGCCTGGTAATATACCACTAAAATACTAGAAATTAACTGTACCACTATACTCTAACTCCATTTCACAGCTTTAGGTTCCCCAAAGGTATCTCATATACGTGTTGTATTCAGTCAGTTTCTGATTTATAGAAAGAAATTCCTCTTGCCTACCAAGTCAAACATAATGCTTTTTTGTTTTACATTGTATGGCTCTCTGTGATATGATGGAAAATTCTAAGTCATTGGAAAGATTTTACTGTAACACCTGACATATATCAAATTGCTCTTCAAAAAAAAAATAAAATAAAATAAAAAATCCAGATATTCTGAATTTTATGTGGTAGCTCTGTATCATTCATTTTCTTAAATGACACCCCTAGAGATTTTCATTGTACTCAAGTGAGTGGAATACTGAGGGGATTTTATTTTTAGCTATGACTTAAAAATAAGAATACAAAGATTCTTCAAAAAAATTCTTGAGTTCTTTTTTTTTTCAAACAGTTGAAAAACAAGAACACTGAATACTGAGATATAATTTTTATTTGCTTGAAGTGCCAATAGATGAAGCATTATTTTGGCAAAGGTAGTCTACATATGATCCAAATATCATAAAAGACCCATCCCTCCCTCTTCCCCCCCACCCCTTGGCATTGGTAAATTTGGTCAGATTAGGCTTGTTGAATTTTGCCAAGTGCTGTCTTGAATTATTCCATGCTAAAATGTTGGATGTGCATTACTAAACGGTATGATCCTATTTATGTTGATTAATTTAACCTATGGAACTACAAATCAATTTTTTTGTGAAGATGTGGTTTTGTTCAAACAGCCAACAATTATGGGAGTATTGCTTTTGATTTCAAGTTCTTTGTTCAGTGCTGCTCAAAGCAAAGTTTAAGCCTTGTAATGATTTATATTTACCTATGCCTGGAAATTCATCTGCTTGTGGATCTGATCTCTACAAAAGTCTACTCCTCTTCTTCAAATATACTATGTAGGGAAAATAGTAGAAATAGGCCCAGCTGAATTTAAATCAGTAGGAATTCCACTGAGTCAGATGTGTAAATATGCTAAGTAGTTGTTTGACTCAAACAGTGAGCATTTACATTTACAATGAGCATTTACTCTGCAGCTACCAGTTATCTACACTCTCTAAGAGTGGAGAGAACTGAAAGTCCAGCAATGCTCAACTGATATATGAAATAATGTAACATTTTTGCATGAGATTAAATAAAGTAGATCATTCCTAAAATAAATATTTTTATTAAGAAAAAATAATACAAATGTGGAAAAAATAGAAATTCCTCAATAAATAAGCTCTATATAAGCCAAATAAGGGTTTAGAGTAGTTAGTTTTCATATAACCTCTTCATTATAAGATAGGTATATATTATGGTGGTTGGCAGCCTTGCTCATAGCAGGGGGGCTGGATCTAGATGATCTTTAACATCTCTTCTAACCCAAACCAATCTATGATTCTATGATTATAGGTCCAAAACATTAAACAAATGGAGTTGTGGATTAAAGCATGTTGAATTTCACATATGACTGTGTTACAAAAGTAGTTTTCCACTGATGAACTGTTAAGATAAACAGAAATCAATGATGAAAGAAATATTCCTTCTTTATATGTCAGAGTGGATGGATTTATATTTTGTTTAAGCATTGAAGCTGTTACAGCAGATGGCTGTATTAGAAGTCTAAGATATGATTTTCATAGATAATCACATCTTATCACACAAGTGATAAGGCAAATCTATGCAATTTCTCAAACAACTTTTGTTTGGAACTTAGTAGAAAATTTCATGATATTGTTACTGTACATCAGAGTGAATTAAAATTAAACTGAGAATAAGTTTCTCAAGTGAAGAAAAGCATCAGAAAACATCTTCTGTTTTTACTGACTTCAATAATCTAACAGCAATCTAATGATGCTATACATTTTATACAATATCAGGTTGCATAGCAAGGTATACAGTGAGGAGCTGTTCATTCTGTCTCTAGCATACAGTACCTTGGCTTCTAATTAAGTAAGACTGAGCTCCACAAGGACTGTACTACAAGGGTTCATAAAAAGGTTGTGTTTCACAACTTAATTCAATCATAGTTATTTCCAATTTTTTTCTTGAATTAATGCTACATGTTCCATTCCAACTGAATAATAAAAAAAAGCCTTTCATATTTACAGTCAAACAGAAAATGCTATTTTAAATGACTGTTGCAAGTATTGCATGTTGGAGAGCAAGTGTAATACAAATGAAAGATACATTACATTTTAATAAATTACAATTATTTCTTTTAAAAAGCACAGTTAAGTAACGAAAGCAGAATAGATGCTCAGCAGCACGATGTACTGAAAACCATGAGGTTTCCCTAACATTGCTGTGCATTTCAGCCCTTACTAGTAAATCTCTGTTGAAAAGTGAGTTAAGAGGTCCAGAGGGTTCTTCTGTAGAGAACATAAACCATAATAATCAGACATTTTTGAGTCAATAAAACATTAACATTATATGTTAAATAGCAAAGAAAAACAGAGTGAATGCAGCACTTGCTTCAGAGGTAGGAAAATGCATCAAAATAGTAAGAATATTTGATAGTGAAGGGCAAAAGTAGTCTTTATTTGTCCGCATTTCTTAGTGATAATGAAAAAACTATCTTTGACTGTAGCTCTCCTATTAACATTTGAACGCCAATTAAATTTGACAGAGAGGAGAAAGATCTTATCTGTTCTCTAAAAGGCAGGTCTCATTCTGCTTAGACTGCTTGACAGACCAACAGAAGCATAACTGCAGACTGCCTATAGTGCGGGCTGACTCCTAGCCAGTCAATATCTCAAAAACAGTAAACAGAAGACATGAGAGAGAAGCAGAATGTTGTGATGGGTGAGGATTGGGAACTGATGATAGAGCATTATGCTGGACAGTGTAGAAATCAAGAGCAGAAAAAACCAAATTGTGACTGTGTGAGTGCTGGGAGAAGATGCAAGAAATCACCCCTTGGTAAACCAGGCTTCATTGATCTAGCAGATCAGGAAACCATTTGTTTTCATGCCAGGTGTTGTGGGTAGTCATGCATTATTCACTGCCGATGGCACTGAACAATTACTGCATGATTTAAAAGAAAACTAAAATTGCTATCATTTTAAGGGATATAACATATCCCAGTGTCAATTTTAGGGGCTTAAAAATATTTTTTTTTTTCCAAAAGCATTCTATTACTCAGTGAAATTCATGCTGCAAAGCAGGTAAGCAGGCAAAACGTCAGGCACTGACTTCGTAATAAAATAGTTGATTTGCTGTCATTTCAGAAATACTTTCTGTAAAGTACTGTTTCTTACTAGGAAGTAAGTACGTCTATTTAAAATACTTCCAGTAAATTAAACCATTTTACAGCAGCACAGCAGTAGTTATGTAGAAGGCGTTCTCACTTAAAAGCACAACAGATTCAAGGGTATATGCATGTGCTTTCTATTTAAGCTCAGGGACTATTGTAGAATTTCCTCACCTTGTTGACATATTTACAAACCTTGGCAGACCTAGCAAAATTTTTTGGCTCATTCTATAAGATTCTTCTAGCTGAAGGATGATAGGTGATGATGTGATTGTCATTATGATTACCCTCCTTATGAGAGGAATACTGAAACTCTTAGTATGAACAGGTTTTTAAAATACATTGGCTTCAGAACTGAGTCAGTAATTGGGGTGCAGAAAATCAAGGTGAGTAGACACTTCACTTGTCCTAAGTGGGCATCATTACCCCAGCGTATTGCAGCCAACACACATGCTCTATCCACAACAGAAACCATCTGTTGGGATGGCTTAGTGCCTGAACACTGACGATAAGATCTTTGTCCCTACAGCATGGATGCCAACAACAATAGACTTACTCAGGGAAACAGAGCAACCCTGTGAAGAACCTCTCATCATGTAGGAAGTCCTTCTCTCTGTTAGCCTTTAAGTATTAGTACCTCATGCATCTTTTCAGTTGTTAACAGCTGCTAATTAGCAGTAGTTATATTCTGAATCTCATTCTTCAGATTGCATCTTGTCTAACCACTTGGCATAGTCAGAAATAGAACTGCTAGGAATAATATAAAATTGTAAGAGCTCTGGAGCAGAAATTGCCCTTTCAAGAGCATCATATTGCAGTTGGCTCAAAGTAAGATTTTGAGTGTTACTGTAAAATAGTCACATGATTTTAATAAGAGACTCGAAGAAACTATGAAAAATATATTAGTAATGAAAAATTGTAAGTTTCAGTTGAGGAGAAAGAACTAATAAAAGAAACAAGCACTGACAGCAGGACCCTAGACTTCAAAGCTTCAGTTACAGATAAAAGTCAGATGCAAAAAAAGAAAGTCAGTTGCGTAGTGAAGAAGCTGCATCCCTTAAATGAAGGCAGAAAATTCTATTATTAAGCACCATTCCTCAAATGCATGCGGATAATTGTCAATTAACTAGCCCTACTTACCAATAGACAACCTACCTAATTGCCTTGAGTAGACGCCTGTCCTGATGAGTAGCAGTAATGGTGGGTTTCTGTGGCAGATTTGCTTTTTAGTCCCAGCATCACATGCACGTATGTAATCCATATATGTAGTCCTATTTGCATTACAGTACCAGGCTTCTCACATCATAAGTCAGAGATGAGGACTAGATGAGCCAGGTCAAAGAAGAGGCAGACAGTCTGCAACTTGGCTTAAATAGAAAGATCTTGTTTTACACAAAATAAATGAAGAAAATTCTTCATGTCTTCTCTCAGTATAAATACAGATTAGCTTCCTGTTCTTCAGTGTTCGTGTTTTAACCGTTTCTTTATTTGTGGTTATGCTTTGGTCCTTTTCTTTTCTCTATTGGGGTAAAGTTTATATTCTGAGGATCTGCAATTCTTAAAATCCTTCTCAAACTCTCATTGTAGGTATGTATTTATTTTTGAGTTTGTCATTGTTGTAGTAGTGATGGCTTCTAAAAAGTGTCCTCTGGCATTTAAAAACTATTCTTGATCACTAAGATGATACTACAGTTAAACATAATTTGCTTGCTATTGCTTACTGGTTTCATTTAGATTGAAGAAGTAAAAACCCATATTCATCCAATTAGTTCCTGTAATACTAGAGACCTAACTTGAAGAATGCATTTGAGCAACGTAGGAGGTTCTAGCCAATGTCTTTCTAGCAATAAAGCCATAAGTGAAATAAGATTTCAGTGGTTTAATCAACTGTTTAATCCCAAGTGCAGCAGCAGAAGGAAACAGTTAAATATATTGTCTGTAGAAACGTATGTAATAAATATAGGTCTCTCTCACTGCCTACGTGATTTTTCCGTTTCACATGAGACCAATGGAAATAGAGTGAAAAATAGCAGAAGATAGAGAGGCAGTGGGCAAGATTATGCTAAAATGAAGATTTTCAACGAGTCCTTTCCTGTGCTGCTGTGTGGTAGCAGCATGCTTTGGGGCCAGGAGAATTTTAAGATTTACAATACAATGGATGATCATGTGAAAAAGTATGTTGTACCATGATAGATTTATGGCAGCCTGGGGCTTCATTAAGTGACAAAATAGCTGTTCAAGTCTGACTCCCATAAGATAACGAGACTGCAAATCTGGCTCTAACACAAAATGCATTAAATAAAATTATCTGTAATAAGGGAGAAAAGAGAGCTTAAAAAGGTGTTTAGTAAACTCAGGAAAGCGTATATAAAAATCTGTTTTTCCATATCCATGAATCAATTTTAGCAAATTGTTTAATCATCTCTTGGCAACGTGATTCTCCTTGTATTCAGTATTGTAGATAATAAGTCAAACAGAAACTTCCTAGTTTTATATGCCTAGTTCTGGCACATGGAGAGACTTTCATTCTTCCAATTAAATCAGCTGTATATTCATCAAATGCAAAATAGATACAGATTGGAAGAGTGGACCTAAAATCCTAGCATATTTGAGAAGCCTAGGCTTTTAGATGTATGGTATATGGATCAGAGTTCAAGTGAAGCATTCCACTCATGAAATACAAATGTCTTGAAGGTAAGAGCTGCATAATAAATACAGTTAGAACCATTTGAAAGGACAGAATGAAATCAGATTCCTATTTAACTGTAGACTCTCCCAAGAGCTCTGAGCAGTACTCCATTACTCATTTACAAAAGCAATGAAAACATTAATTGACCTCTTGATTAGTATTTAAATAATAAATACCACCATGGATTAATGTACTGGCCTTTTACCTCAAAGACATAGTTTAAAACTGACTTGACAAAAAAATCAATTTAATTACATGATACTAAAATTACAAGCGCCAATAGGTGAGAGTTTCCATGCACACAAGGCCACACATCACATAATCATGCCAAATTGGAATTTATTCAGTGCTTTCTCTTTTTTTTTTTATGAATACATGTGCGGTGTGTGTTGAAAGAAAGCAGGCTGCCACCTGCCACAGAAATATCCCACACAGCAGCTCCCATTCTTATGAACTAAAATATTTGGTTTAAATGCAAGAAACCTAAAAAGTGACACAGTTCCATTATCACATTCAGCTAATAAAAACAGATGCATTCTGGAAAGAAACATGAAGAGTTTTCTATGATGCATATATTTTGTAGAATCAGTGCACACTTGGATTTGTGGAAAGTAAACTAAGATTTCATTTTTTAGGAAAGTCTTTAAATGCAAACTTGATATTGACCAACTCATCAGTGTCTGATCATGGATGTTTGTATTATGTTAAATTAGTGCAAGGGTTTCATTATGACTTTGAGAGCTGGGAAAAATCATAAACTGCTCTTAATAGGCTTCTGCCCTAAGGAGTGGAAATCTCATGAGGTCACCTATTCCTCTGAGTTTTCTTTTATCTCAGTTTGAAACTCTGTAAAGACACCTGGCCAAAATAGAACTACAGAAGTATCTGCATCCACATTTGGATAGGTTCTAGAAGAGAAATCCTTAGGGCTAACTCTGACTTATAACATTTCTTGTGAACGCATCTAGATGCACACTAGGGAAATTAGTTCTAAACCCCAATACTGTGACTGTTATCATCTTTTTGGCAGTTAAAAATAAATAAATAAATAAATAAATAAATAAATAAAAATAAAAATAAAATAAAATAAAAAAGTAGTTCCTCCAATCCATTCACTAAATGTGTGGGAACAGTAGTCCTGGTTGTACATACAAAGCAAGCGAGATTGTTGTAGAATTTATAGACAGACCAATATTTCTGAAACATATTTGTTAAATATTGGTTGTTGGACTTGCCCCAAAACAATTTGCTGAAAGGACATATTCTGTTTTCATTTATGCATACCTATTTTTGATGAGTATGATTATGCTATTACTCTGGCTGAAATTTTCTTGCAACACTGTTTTCAACAAGATTGTGTTTTCAGCTGTTTTTGATAAAATTAACTGTCTCTCAAAGAAATCTTTCACTTCTCATTGAAAGCATGAAAATTTTAGTCCAAAAATTTGACTGTGTTGAAGCTAATTTGCAATCATAATCTTTTATATATTGTTTTCATTTATTTTTATGTTGGAATATCAAAAGCAAATCGAGTCTAGGCCTGCAGTTTAACTGTGTACACAAATGAAAATTTGTTTTCTTAAATTTATTTGTACAAAGCATTCTTTTTATAATTACACAACTACACCAGAGAGATAAAAGAGCCTAATAATAGTCTGTATATCCAACAGAAATACTCTGAATAAAATGCTAAATGTCTGAAGTTTGTCCTTAATTTTACTGAGAACAATATTTCACAACCTGTGTTTTTACGTTAGTTCAGTGATCTGTTGAAAGTCAATAATGCTAAATGAAAAATGATTCTGAGAACTGTAGCTGTTGACCAAGAAAATTCATAAATAGAAATCGTTTAAGAAATAATTTAGAGCTACTTAAGCTGCTTGCAAAAGTGATTGATAGCAACTAAGACTTTCTATTGAAGAACTGTAGACTGATCAAAGTAATGAAAAGAACTTGAGGACGAATTTTTTAACATACTTCTCAGTGACGGCTATAATCCATCATTACTCTTCATTCCCATTTTATCTTCAGGCTTAGGGATTCTGAGACATCAACTGGAATAGAAGTGTAATGGCAGGTTGCAGGCAAAGGGCTTATGAGAAAACTTTCTTTTTATATTGTTTTATTTTTTTCTGTTTTTAAGCAACTGGGGGTTCGGTTCTGCCTACTAAAGGTCATTCTCACTGATGGAGTATTTGTAGAACAACATTTTATGGAAAAAAAAAAAAAACAAACCCACAATTCCTACTATAGCCTCATTTCTGTTTTATAACAACTATGCATATTTCCAAAGTTAGCATTTGCAGGAATTTCTCTAGCACATGTTTTGTTATGGTTTTTTGTTTGACTCTGCATATGTTCTAAATGTTTTGATTCTATAAAATGGAAAGAAGATTCTGTTAAAATTCAAGAACCACATAATTCTAGTAGGAAAGGAAAATGAGGTTACTTCAGTTTAATCAATCTGTGCTAAATTGTTTCATTTTACAAGCTTTGAGTGGTGAACATAAGAATTTTGGCCCTTTTAAAAGATCTTATTAAAAATATAATAATTACAGATTTTCACAATCAACAATGCAATTCTGACAGCTGGAAACATTGGGGCAGAGAGACCATATGGTAATTCCCTCTGTAATCTTAATTTTCTCTTCCCCCAGTGCTATTCATACATGTCTCAAAGATTAGAAATTCTGTAGGGCAAGAATCATAGCTTTGTTCATTTCATAAAGCACAAATGACAGCTTTTTATGGCACTGTTTGTGACACTTATGGCACCGTCTATAATTTCCTCTCCGTATTTCAGAAGCCTTGCTAAGAATCTTGGACAACTTTGGGCTCTTGAGGAACTGCAGTTTTTCTGTGTTGTTTCATACTATAGAAAGTGCGTTTATGAAGAGCTTTTTTCAATCCATGGAAGTGATGCATCTTTGTAAGCTATTTTTTTAATTAAAAGTAAACAAAAGGAGATCTGGTTTGAAAAGATGGATCTCGTTGCTTCAGAATTTTTTCTCATTTGCGTAAAGTGTTTTTAGGTGGAAAAAGTCAGTTACTGAATTCTTTATAAAATTTTGTAACAGCTATTTTTAAACTTCATCACAAATCCTTCCTGGCGCTCTGTATGCACAGCAATTTGTTCACTTTCATACAATTTGGTTTAACCCAAAAGACATAATCTAGCCATGAAAGCTACACCTGCTTTATAATAAGACTCACTTAACTCTACTCATGAAAATGACTTGGAGCTACAATGTATAAATTAGCATTGAAATTATGTACTTTAATTTTATTCAATTGATGCTTCTTAGCATTAGTCAAGAGGCAGATGCCCTGCAATTTGGAAGGATGATGGGCACTTTCCACCCTAACAAGTTCAAGAAATCATAGACATACTGCAATTGCAATTTGTGTCGGTGTACAGCTATGAGTGTGTGAACATTCACAGTTAATGTATAAATGGTTTTGTGCTGAAGTTCTGAAAATTTGACTAGTCAGAAAATTTGACAAAAAATCAACAAATTTGAAGGCTCAGTTCATTGAAAGACTAATTCCCATGTTCAAATTCAATCGTACAAAATAAAACAAGTCCATTCATATACATAAGGATCTTGCTTATTTGGAAAGAAATTTCTGAGCTGCACTAAAAATGCACTGATAAATCAGCTGTTGATTCAAGGCACCTATCTCACAGACCCACGATCTTCTGGAAAACTAAAAAATGGCATGACAAACTTCCACCTTGGTATTGTTTCGGTTGAGCTTACTAGGTTTCAGACCAACAGTAACTACCACTTAAAAATAATATTAGTCACGTTTTTCCAAACTTTCGTGTGTTTCAGAACCTATGAGAGGTAATACTAACAATGCGAAGGTTGATTTTAGACAGGGACTGTGAAGCTCATCATCTGTAGAGATGCAATATTCTTTAGAAGTGGTAATCAGCATGACACATTTTAAAAGCAATATAATGTATTTTGGCAGCACATAAATGAATAGCAATCCAAACAATGCTGTTCTATCTGATCTCCTGCCAAATGATTCAGTGTTGTGGCTGAAAATTCATACAGGTGTTCTTTTATGATTGTTTGTTGTGGGGACACACATCATAGTATTAGAGGTCTAGAATTTTCACAGTTTCATTTGAGATGTTGTGTATAGTTAGGGGGATTAAAACAGGCCACACCTTTACTAAATAAAAAAAAAAAAAGTACATATTTGGGTCAGTTGGTATACTGGACAAAACTTTTTGAAAAAGAACACAAAAATGGTTTATATTTCTGGAGCGTCATTTAGAATCAAATGGCAACAACTTAATTATAAACAACCTTTATGTCTCAGCTATTTCATTTTAGAAATCAGCAAGTACTGTGTTAAGTTTTGGGCACCTCAATACAGAAAGGACACTGAGGTGCTGGAGCAGGTCCAAAGAAGGGCAACAAGGCTTGTGAAGGGCTTGGAGAATATGCCCTACGAGAAGCGACTGAATGAACTGGGGCTGTTTAGTCTGGGGAAAAGGAGGCTGAGGGGAGACCCTATTGCTCTCTTCAAATACCTGAAAGGTGTTAGAGCGAGAGCGGGGTTGGTCTCTTCTCACTGTTGACAGGTGACAGGACGAGGGGAAATGGCCTTAAATTGCGCCAGGGTAAGTTTAGGTTGGATATAAAGAAAAACTTATTTACAGAACGGGTTGTTAAGCACTGGAATAGGCTCCCCAGGGAGGTGGCTGAGTCACCATCCCTGAATGTGTTTAAAAACCTTTTGGATGTGGTGCTCAGGGACATGATTTAGCGGAGGGTTGTTAGAGTTAGGGTAGTATGGTTAGGTTGCGGTTGGACTTGATGATCTTTAAGGTCTTTTCCAACCTGAGCAATTCTGTGATTGATTCTATGATTCTATGATTATGGAAACACTTTTTATGGTATAACCTGATAGGAACATCACTCTCCATTTCTAAGAGCTAAGAAGAGAAATGCTACATGGAATTAATTTTGCAATAAATAAAAGCAGAAGTCGTAAGAGGATAAACTATTCAAGATTCTCAGTACTGCAGCCCGTCTAGCACCTCTGTGGCAAAAACAGTATTCCATACTAGTAATGCCTATCATTTCAAATTGTGTACTAAAGTTCTGCAGGCAAAATTATAGGGCTTCCTACATACATAGTGATTTTCACTCATCAGTATTCAATCTTTCCTTTCGCCAATCGATGAACATTCTTACATGCTTACATGGTACAATAGGATAAAAAAAAATCTGAAAAATGTCATCATTTTGCTTTTAACCGTTCACTTGGAAATTAGAAATATTAACTACTCCGCCTACTGAAGTCAGCAGAGTTTTTTCCCTTGATTTTGATGAGCCTAGGGTCCCAGTCTTCACAATAAACTGCACTTCTTTGTTCAAACTACAGAATCCACCCCATACGCCTGATTTAATATTTTTGTATTAAGCAATATAATTAGTCACCCACAAAATGCTTTACAGTTTATATCAGTGTCCATAGTTTTAATAGATGGGTGGACAAAATGTCTCTAGTTCAAAAGCTTATTTCAGAATTTATCAGGGAAACCTGATAAACAGTCATTTGTAGACATTCACTCTGCTTGTGCCATATCTTCTGTAGATCAGAATTCTATATGCAAGCCTACAGGATGGAAGGATTTCTACCTTTTGATTCCTAAAGCTCATTATATCAGAAGATGCTGAAAAATTGTAAGAAAGTCCCAGTCAGGCTGTTCTGTATTTCTCACTGAAAGACTGCTAGAAAGCTTAGTTTGTTTAGCATAGTTATTAAAAACAAGATGAAGGAGAAATTTTGTCACGTTTTACTATCCTCACTAAATAGCTCTTGATCTCTGAGAAAGCTTATGAAAGAACTGTGAATGGGAACAGTGAATGGCATCCAGTTAGTGTTGTTGTGCTCATGTTAAGTGACCTAAACTATGTCAAGATGCTTGACTGGGAACAGACATGGTGTCCCTGGCCCATGTACCGAGCAATCAGACACTGGGAAGTGAACTTCCCGACTCTGAGCTCGTGTTCCCCTGGGTTCACATGCACCTACCTTTGCCACAGCTAGTCTACGTCTTGCTTGTATAACCCTGCAAAATGCTATACAGTCATACAGCTGAAGAGGCAGGGGTATTCACTAAGGTAGCTAGCTATTCCTTGGCCTTTACATTAGTCTCATAATTAGCTCATGGTGACACCAGAATCTAGCTGAATTGATCAGACTTCTTCATACAACTTCAGTTTGCAGCTGTGCTGAAGAAGTCAGCACATTCAGTTTTCCTTCTATTTCCTTTGTTTTGCCTTGCTGGAGGCATGGAGGACTTGCTCTCCAGCAAGCTGCTTGCTCCTGCAAACTCTCCCAAATCAATCAGTGAGGGAAACATACAAGTCACTGCATAAGCTCACATCATTCATTTTCACTGAAGTAGGTCAGAGAGGACCTGTATAGACACCTAACTTCCAGGAGGGAGACATTAGGCAATGACAAGAGGATAAATCTTCTTCAGTTGGCACACCTTCAGCTGAAAGATTTGTGAATAAGAACTGTGTGAGCTAAAAACTGGCTACCCTCCTAAAGTAAGTTAGTGGAACTTTTTACTCTATCTTACTGTAACTTGTAGTTGCCTACTGCAGAAGATTTGTCCAGTCTGGAATATGTAAGCTATGGTATGGAACCATATGTAATAATCCAAAATAATGAGACGCCTGTATGAATATACAGCAATTTCACTACACTGTATTTATGAATAAATGTGTTCATGAATCAAGTGAGTGGAAAACATGTGCATTTCATGCTTCTAAAGACAGCAGTTCCCAAGACACAGAAACAAATCTGTGCACAATTATGTCCACATAGTACAAGAAATACACCTTTTTTCAGCTGTACTTCAGTTATTTTCATCCCAGCTTTCCCAATGTACTTGGCAGGATGGAAATACTTGATGAGTCATCAATCTGAACGTACATGTAAGTGTCTGTGAACTTAAACAAATGTAGAAATGAATCTGCACTCTATGTATGCATGCTAATTTTCCCAGGCTAAAACGATCACCCTTTGGATGGACTAGTGGTTTAATTTCTCTCCTTTCTTGGTATTGTTTTTATAGCTTGTTTTGTGTACCTTGATAAAAATTCACTGGAAACTGGAATTTTATGTAATACAACAAATTATTTTTAGGAATTATTTCTAGTTTAAACTCAAATTAAGCTTTGTATTGCCGAGTTTTAAGGAAAAAGCTAAGAAGCTTCTAATTCTGATTTGATAAAATTTGAAACTTAAAGTGAAAGATATCTTTCAAATAGATATTTTTAAACAAGACCTAGTAAGAAATTGGTTTTTACTTTTAGGAATCGACATCTAGATTACCACTTCAATATCATTTTTCTCAGATCTAAATAGCATATACCTTAACATCTACTGCTAGACCAAATTATGTTATTGTCTGAAGCAAGGAAAGACAGACATCAGCATCTGAAAAAGACATTTGTATACCAGTGTGAATTCAGTTGATATCACGTGGCTTTGTTTAATCAAACTTTAGCCATTTACCTCCCAAAATAATTGCCCCAGTGATAAAACTCTAGTGCACTTAAATAAAAATTGTAAATTTTCTCTGGTTAACTCAGTTGCTATACTCTTCTGAAAAACATACAAGAAAATGCACAACCTTTCATGCATCTATAGCTGCTGTGAAGAGTTGTCATTAGTAGCACTACTGTTTGACACTAGGTCAGGCTGGAGTAGGACCTGCCTTGGAGCAGGAGCGGGTTGGAATCCTGTATCTCTGAGAGCAAAGGACAGCCACTGAATTCCAAAGGCATTTTGAGGGGCAAGATGATCTCAGTACTGAAATAAATTGATTGACAGTATTTTGAGGCAGCATGCCTGCCAAGTTTGAAATTTTACATCCTCATATAATATACTTTTTTTTTTCACAGTACCATGTTACTTAATAGAAAAAGAATGGTGCCTCTAATTAAACACCTTGGAAGAAGGACAAAAAGAATTTGAAGTTGTTGCGAGAGGTGAACTCCACAGTGTGGGAAAATGTGGTCATAATCTCTACTGGCACTTGTAGAAGTAGAGGAATAAAACCCTTACAGAAAGTCAAGTAATGGAACTGCTAAGATGGCTAAACTACTTTTATTTGCACCATAATATACTTATTTCAAATCAAATAAACATTAAGACATTTGAATTTGGAAATGTCAAACATTTCAATTCTGACAAAGCAAGTAAGTTTGGATGAAATAAAGATTAAACAGGCATAAGACCATATAAAAACAGTTACTTTAACTAGTTGAAAAGTGGAAGAAAAACAGCAGAACGGTCTGAACTGGAACTTAAATACATGCAGAGAAATACCTTTAGATAATAGATTTAGAAGCAGCAGTTACTTGAAAATAGTACATTATGGCTCCCAAGCTTGACTAGCTGCCCATATTTCCCTCTGTGGCATTGAATAAAAGGAAATATTGTGTTTAAAAATACATATTTAACATAAAGTTCTTGTTTCATTCTCAATCCCAGAGGCCAGATCCAGGACTAGATAATAATGCAGAATGTTGATGATGATACAGAAGCTCTTACATTTTTGAAACATTATAGATTATTCCCTGTTGGTGGGCAAAGAGACCATCTTGAAAATGTCCAAGAAATAATTATTTCCTTTTTCAGTTATGAAATTGTATCTTAAAAATCTCTGGGTGCAAGCTGAGCAAGAATCAGACTATTACCTGAAGTATTCAGAAGTAATAGGGAAAAGACTATGGAAAATTAACATTTTTTAAAAGTTCTTCAATAATGTTTGTAACATATGTGATACAGAAAGAAATCAGTGTGTTGTAACATGCCACTGAGTAAATATGATGACCTATCCAGGGCATTTTCAGAAGACCAGTGTTAGAAAATCTTTCACAGTGGTAGAAAATCTTTTATGCTACATGCAAGTTATCATGGGATCAATTTGAATTTTATGAACTCCTCAAATCAAAATAAACATGTCTTTATATAGAGGTCTATTTTATGATACATATAGTGTGTTCTCATCCATTTTGCCTTGATTGGTTCAATATCCCAGCTCTATGTTGTTAGCATTTCACTCTTGGTTTGCTGTTTCTGGGTGTAGATAAAGCAGAATTATGGTAACATGGTTAACTAACAATCATCATAGAGAGACCCAGCACCACTACTTTCAGGAGTGAAGTGTATTCCCGTATGGACATTAGAAAAACATGTAAAAACACACAGAGTCCAGGGAGACCTTCTGCTCCTAAAAATGCAGTGTACAAAGAACCTGGTTATAACTGAATGATAATAAAGAGTGAAAGTTGTAAATTCCAGGACATGATGTTATATACCCTTCTTTGGTTTTATACGTTGTGTCTGCATTGCTTTCATTTATTTTTATCAAAAATAAGATACTAAGGTAGAAAGACATAATTTCAAATTTTTGCTGTTGTTCTTATGTTCTAAATGCTAAAATGATGGAGATGATCTCATCTTCTTCAGAGAATTGTCTACTTCTTTTCATGATACAATCTGAAATCTGCATATAGAATATTTTATGTTCTTAAATGTTTCCTTAGATATCAAATTATAGCATAATCAATAAAATGTAGAGAAGTCAGAAAAAAGCAAACCATCAGTGTGATCCTGAAGCTGTACTTATTGAGTATTTATGTGTGTTTTGCAATTGCAAGATGCATTAAACCAAAAGTGCAAAAGAAAAAAATAAACAAGAGGTCCTAGTAAGATCACCAACTCTAGCTAAAAAATGTTATATCTCACAGAAGACAATTTTGAAATAACTGAAATGCATACATTCTAGCATATATTTGCAAACAGCTCGACAATCAGGCATTGGTGGATTCTAGTTACTTAATGTCAAAATAGCAATGTACCTAAAAACACTTGTTTAAGGAAATATAGAATCTTGCTGCTATCATCTTTTTTTGGCTACAGAATGATTTTCCTGCTTTCTACCGATCTCCCTCTAGTGGAGACCCGTAGGTCTACATGCGATGAAACTTGCATTTCTCTCCACAATTTTTCATGCAACGCAGACATGATGCATATGCTACAAACATCTGTTTTCAGTAATCAAGATGAATTCTGTCAGTTCCTGCAGAGAAAAGCAGTGTATGCAGTGTACACAGAGACCAGAATGACAAGGCCTTGAAACTCAAAAGCCCATTAGAGAACAGTTAGGAATGCAATTTGTTTGTTAAACCCATTCCTTATGGCTTGTATTTTTACTTTTTTAGAGAAATTGGGCTATATTATTTCCAGTGCAGATGGAAAAAGGGAAAAATAGAGAAACAGGTGTTTACAGAGACTTCTTTATCCCTCATCCTTTTGGACTGAGCAGGCTCTCCAGGGGATAGGAGATAAAGTACGGCTTCACCTCCCCTAATCTCCACACCAGCCTGCACTTGGAGTTTGGTATGCAGAAGGAATACATTGCACCCCATAAATCAATGTCATGCCAAATATGCTGTTTCCATCACACCCATGTTTTGTGCCTTCAGACAAGAGGAGATCTCTAATGCTGAATGTATCTTCCTGGTCCTTCTGCAGAGTGCTGTCATTCAGCAGCCTTACTCTTCCCTTGGGTGGCAGTGAGTGGTATGACAAGCTGCTCTAAAAGCATGCACTAGTGCCTGGCATATGCAAATTACAAGATTATTTGGGCAGTTATTACCTTTGGCACCCTTATATGTAGACAAGAAAATATGTATTATGGATACTATGAATAAATACATAAAACCAGTAGATAAACATCTGCTCAATCACATATGTATACCCGCAAATGCAAATTGGTGTTTGTTTTAAAGAAGACAGAGTAGTTGCAAGATAACAGAATGTTGTTCTTCTGATATCAGTAGCATTAATCGTATATTTCACTGTGAATATACAATTTAAACATAACTTTGATTAATGATAGTGTCAGTATATTTAATCAAGAGCAAGCGACAGAGTACTAGTTCTTTGTGATTATTTCTCCCCTTGACCTCATCTAGCTGATGAGCAATGTGAGTGAAATCAGTGAGTTCCTCTGATGTGAACAAGGTGTGCAAGGAGGCCGCAATGCCTGTCTTTGGCCAGATGACTTCTGAAAACTCCAGAGAAGGAAAAATGGGAGCAAACCTGAATGTTTCAACCTACATCAAATATTACAGTGACTACAGTCAATTAAATCATGCCTATGGATCCCAACTAAGAGTAGTTTCTTCTTGTCTTAAACCGTGCACTTGCGTGTAATTCTTCCATTTCAGATAACTTCCAGTTTTTGCAGACAAAGGTTAGGAAATGTTTACTGGCACACGAAAAATAAAGCTGGAAACAGACTTCTGATAGGCAGACCTCTGATACAGAATCCTATACTAGATCTGCAGGGCTGGAATGTGGCTTTAATTTTGGCAGGGTTTTGAGCCGTCTTTCACAGTTGCCTTTTTTGTCAACACAATGGAGCCTCACAGTTCTCTGAGGGTGCGTTATTACCAGCAGTGTGTAACCTCTAGTGAACTGACACGAGCAGCAGAACAAAACCAAATGGACTGGGCTTGCAAAGGAAAAAGACTAAATCCAGCTAGCAAATCTCACAAAGGGGTAGAGAAAAAGGGGAAAGATATCAGAAGGAAACAACAGGAAGAAGAAAAGGAGATGAGGAAGGATAGGTAAACTGCAGTGCTCATTGCTGCATGTAAATGAGATGGAGATGAGAGTCATGTACTGGTCTATCTGAAAGCACAGAGAGAAGTCTTTACTTAGAGAGTTTGCAAACAATTGCAGCAGCCCCCAAACCACCTTTCCTTCTACTGTGCTCTACTTAATCTTGTATTGACTTTTGTGTGCTTTCAGTAATTACTTTTTGGCAATTGCAAGGGGAAGTGTTCCAGTGGGTATGGCATTATGTCAGCTCGCAGGAAGTAGCAGCAAGAATTTTACCTGCCTGTGGCAAAGATAACTAAAATGCCTCCTAGGGCACTTTGCCAGCAGCCTTCAAAAGCAACACTTCCATTGCACCTTTAAACTGGGCAGCCTGTGTTGTTCACTGTGCCAAATACAAATTCTCTTGGTTTCTTTTTAGACAGCTTTTGAATCATNTTAAACTTCTGTAAAACAACATGAATAAAAAAATGATCTATGACTTTTCTCAATCTCTGATATTTACGTTCAAGGGAAAGAAATCTGAATTTAACAGAACAGAATCCCTTTTGAGGGCAGGGTTCCACAAATCTGTACAATATATGATGTTGGAAAAATATCAGTAAACTCTGTTTGCATCAGTAAACACTGCTGCACTCTTATCCACCTGAAAAATTTGGAAATTGGAAGAGCATACACAGTACTGTCAATAGTAGGGGTTTTTGCTTAACTCATTTTCCTCCACTAGACAGTACTATCTGTCTACTACATTCCTTGGTAAAGCATTTCCACCTGCCTGTTTCCAGAGCATGGAGCAGGAAAAAGAGGGGGGGAATCACCTCACTGAAAACAGCTCTTGTTCTACATGCATTCTGCTGACTCTGTGAACAGTGATGGCACTTGAGGAGTCAACTTCTCTGTAATGGCAACTTCTTTATGATGTTTCTATTTTAGGATACAAAATTGTATTTTATTTTTGAAAATATAATCTTTTTAAGGGAAGTTTTCTTTGATTTTAGTAGAAGCAGTATTTTAAATGTAGCACCACTGAAATTACTGCCAAATTCAGGCGATATGGAGTAGTTTGGTTTCAAGAATTTTCCTAATCCATGCGCTGATTCCACAGTAACATATCTTATCCTGGTTTTACTCTTTCCTCTCGCCACCAAGTTCCACATCAAAACATTCCAACTTTCTTGCAAATTAATAATTTGAAATGAAAGGAATCTGTCATTCTAAAATGGGAGAAGACAAGAAACACTCTCTGGAGTGCCCATTTCCTTGATTTAACTTACAAATCCATAGCCTAGTGACAAAAGCTTCTTTGTCTGATGGTGTAGCAGTACTCTGTTTAGTAAGTAGGGCAGTATTTCTACATATAAAGTTTATCGACATCAGTAGACAACATAGAAATAGGATAATGAAATAGAAATGTAAAACTTTTAAAATGTGATATCTTCAAGAAAATGATTCTTTTGTTACCAGTCTTAAAAGTGCTGGAGCACAGAGATCATAGAATCTGAACATCATCAAACATTATCTGATGTCACTTTCTACTTCAAATAGTTCAACCTGACACACTGTTTGGTTTACCCTTTGCTAAGATGGAGGCTTTACTCTGAAATGACCTCTTTGGCTTTGCAGTGAATTGTTTTAGTAAACAGATGGATCATTTGACTCAAAGAAAAAAATAGTAACATATTCATTTAGGCCTGCAAATCATTTCTCTGAATGAGAACAGTAAATTTGAAGTGCCTGAGGCTTCAAACCTTTCAGGAGTTGGAATTCTGCATGAAATTGGGCTGTTAGTGTCTTGCCTTTATTTTATGTGATTTATTCTGTGTAATCCATACTAGAAAACCTTTAATTCCTTATTGTATGGAAACATTTGAAGAGTTGTATTTGTTTCACTTTATTGGCAGCCTTGCTGAGCAACATGTAGTTGTATTTAGTACAACTGTGGTATATATTTCATTAAATGATTTGTTTCCCAGTCTTACCCGTAATCAACTGAAGATATCACTTCACTGAAAGATATGAAAATTCCCTTAACTCTTGTAATTAGGAACATAAGCATAATCAACTTTTGTTAGTCTATAAATGGAAGAGGTATGAAAGCAAGAACTCTTTCCCATTTTGTGGGTATGGACTATCACATTTTGGATCTATGTTCATTTTTGTC
Source organism: Pavo muticus (assembly GCA_016647715.1). Lineage (NCBI taxonomy): Eukaryota > Metazoa > Chordata > Aves > Galliformes > Phasianidae > Pavo > Pavo muticus. Next base: position 2,311,219 of record JACDJE010000198.1, read on the forward strand.
AATCGAATAATCTTCTGCAAGCTGTGGCGTGGTTATATTTGCAGTCACAAAGAAAATGTTGTAAATTAGTTGAAATATATAAAATCTTTAAAATACTGATGTTCATCTCCTAGCTAAAGTATTATTTAGTATCAGTTGCATGATTTGTAGCATGTGAGATAGAAAAGACCACTTGATCAACAAGACATTCGAATTTCATTAATTTAACCCCTGTGTTGGGCTCTATAACGCACAGTTTTGTCTGCTTAAGGCTTCCAGAAAAGCATTTTATCTTCTTTACAGGAATCAAGAAATGAAGCTTTCACTTCTTCCCTTGATTATTCAGTACCATCTAATTGTCAAATGTTTTATTGGTAAACTGGGTAATACGCCTATTGCCAAATAGGTTGTTTTTAATAACAATAACAATAACAATAATAATAGTACTGTTTGTAAATATCAGCTCCAGAAGCTCATACCTGATTTTAAAAATAGAGATCTATTTTATACATTCTCCTAAACTTGCCAAGAGTTTGGCAGAAACACATCCAAATAGCTATTTATCTGTTATTTTTCCACGAGTACAAATGAAATGTTCCTTAATTTTTCCAGGATGGGAACTACTCTCAGGCAGTGGGTTGTCACCTCAAGCTCTTAGGACACAGAAGGTGCAGTAGATACAGAAATCTACAATTCTCTAAGGATTAGCCTAAATCTAAGCAGTAGTCTAAAATGCTAAAGTTTGGCTTTAGCGTGTTTATTACCACCTCAACTTTTTGTTTATCATTTGAATCCAGTGCCATTTTGTCAAAAGTTTTTGCCATCTGAAATGATGCGTCAAAACAATACGATGTCATTTATCAATTCAAAATTTGTCTTATGAAAACATTTTAGATTATTCAAACTCAACTCATACTTCTCTTGCAATAAAATAGTCTCTTTTTTTATTGTTAAAAATACTCTGTGCTCAAACATGGAGAAGATAGGCTGGCTTTGAACAAAAGCAGCTCTCCAGAGAAATGTATGTCCATATTGTAATCAAGAAAATCCTTCATGTCTCTTGTTAATTGGTGATTTTCCCTGCATATCTGATGGGAAGATTTATGGCTTTGAGCAAAAACCTCTTTCAGGGGATTCTTAATAAAGGTTTAAGGGTGGGATTTTCAAGAATACCAAGGGGAGTTCTTTTGAAAGCAGTTGAACCCCTCCTCCCCCCATCAAAGCACATTTGAATCTCTCATTCATGTTTCCAAGAAATCAAATCTGGGCCGTGTTCATAATTTTTGCCCTGTGCTCAGAGAGAACTGAATGACAAAACCAACAAAAATATCCTAAATCTATTTTTTATCAGTACTTATGGCAATTCTAACAATTCTAAGAAAGCAGCTGTGAAACATGATATAGCACTTTTAAAACTGTTACTTGATGAATTCTGTGGTATGGAAGATGTTGGCGTGTTTGATATTTATTCATGAAAAGTATTAATTAACTCCTTGGGAGTGGGTAGCATCTCACTAAGCTTTCACTAAGACCTCAGCAAGCTGGGCAGAAAAAGTCTCAGGCTGATTTTCAATATTTCATTCCATTCATTCCCTGACAGATTTTTCACTATATGTACATTTAACTGTCTAAATGATCATGCCCATTTTCTTAAAAACTACTAAAAATATTGACCAAGAATATCACTTAAGTCCTAGTGTATGCTGCTTTCACAGTGGCTTCATTCTATAGTTACTGTCATGTACTGGCTGGGTAAAATATAAGCCAAGAGCTTTAGAATTCCATTTGAAATACTGAAAATCTAAGATGACTATGCTGTTAAAATCTTCATAGTCTTGATTTCCTGACTCAGAATTAACTTCGTGAAGTTAAAGAAAATGGACATCTGTTGGCACTTTTAGTTATTTCATCCTTTAGCCCTGGAATTTTTCATAGAATTTGTGACTTCAGCAAATATTCTTGCTTGAGAAATCTTGAAAGTTCTTGAGAACTTTGTAAAAAGTTTGGTACTGTTTAAAATCAATATGGTTGTTTTTACATAGAATCCCTTTATGGTGTACTCGTAGAAGTTACTGGTGGGTTGAAGCCTCCATCTTTAAACCAGTCTTAGAACTCTAAATCACCCAAAAAGGAAATCTAAAGTTGGCTTTTACCAACTTGTTACCAGCAGAGGGCATTACAGCGTAGTTCACAATAAACAATACAGCATTACTTCTTGGAAACAATCCAGAAAAGAACAGACAAAAGTACATTGGAGTTTTGATAAGGATTTTACTGAAAGATGTGCGGGCTCTAAAATAATGTTATTGAAATTACTGCAAAGATATTCCCATTGTAATCATAGATCTCAAATCTTGTAAACCTCATTTGTTTCTTTAAATCAAAATGCAAGTACTGCAACACAAGCAGTACTGCATACCAAAAACTGACATAAAGAATAAACATGACCTACTTTCTTAAAATTTGGGAAGTAAATTTAAATTTTACAAACAAACAAACAAACATCAGTAAAGAGAACCAACTGTATGTGTGAACGTAACCTCTCAAACTTCTCATGTGAATAGTTTCCCATCCCTGTAGCTAAGAAAGGGTCCCTCATTAGTGCCACATTTTCATGGCAGTATGCAATGTTTCAGTATTGCAAACCTTTGTAACACCAATGCCTTGCCGTTGCTCTTCTATTTACCTACTTAAGGAATGCTGCTACAGGGATCGTAGGTGGAAAGAGTAGATTCCAGGTAACATTCTCCCCTGTTGTGGTCTATAAGAATTTCACCTGGGACTTCCTTTGGTTTGAATATTTATTCAGTCTGATATTGCTATCTGGAATACTATTCTGTTGCTGTCCCCTTCAAGTCTTAAGATTTAAAAAGCATTTTTTTTTCCATTACTGTTGCATTCTTTGAGTTTAGCTATGAGTCCGTGCAGCTCTGATGGTGCCCTTGAGCTAAAAGTAGAATGTTTTCCCAACAGTTGAGGGTAAATGCAGATAAATTGTGTCTACTCGGTAATAACTTGGGAAATACAAAACTTGTTCATTTACATAAAAGAGAAGGGGAAGTTTTCAACTTTTCTTTTAAAAGGAGATGGCTGTGTTTTTATTCCTCTACCAATGTCAACTGTGTAATTTACTCTTGTATCCTCTCTGTGAAGAGGTGAGAAGAGAGAAACTGGAATTTATACATATGATCCTTGCTTACGATTGTGCTGTCTACTCTGGATGCCTCCATTATGGCACAGCACAAATGACGCTGACTTGCAAGAGGCAGTCAGCCCTCCACAACCTTTCATGAACATACTATTTTTCAAATGTTCTTTTTTTATGCCAGTACAGTTTTTTGTTTGTTTTTTTGGTTTTTTTGAGAAGCAGCTGCTGGCTTTAAATTAAATGACAAAATCTCCGGGAAGAAGAGGAGGAACACACTGACGGCATGTCTACACAGTCAGGAGCAGATACTTCAGTGCTTGCTCCTTACACACCGAGAGCCAGGCACACGGAGCCAGCTGCAGCGCAGCAGCCATGTAGCTGTGTTATTACAGTAATGAGCCTGAGTTAATAAGGCCTGTTGAGACACAACCTGTGTTAGCTCAGCCTTGGCACTATGATAGCATATTTACTCAGCTTCTGGATTGGAGCTGGCTCATGTCAGGCCGTCTCAGAGTGTGGGAGGAATAGTTGTGTTACTGGATGCTCCTAACTATGTAGACATACCCTGACAGATTTGTCCTTTGGGAGGTTTTAAGGAGAACACAAGCAAGACCAGTTTTTTTTTTTAATGAAATATTTAGCTGGGGCCCAAGGCCTTTCCTCAGGGTAGTTTTTGGCTGTTTTTTGTTTTTTTTTTTTTTAATTCTGAAGGCAGCCTGGTACTGCTGTTTCCTGCACAAAGCTGGAAGGAACTCTTTTAAAAGAAAACAGTCTACTGTGTTCGTGGGTATATAAGTCTCACTGACAGCATCCTCTCCCTCAGCAGCAAACCTTATCTGCCCTGCAGATTCTATGCTTTAGCACTGTCTTCAGCTGAACTTTATAATACATTTGACATGGGCCTTTCTTACCAGAGTCCAATAAGACTTAGACCAACAATTTTGAGGGGAGAAAAAGTAAAAGTAGAAAGAAAACCTGAAAATAACTCCAGATCCCAAAGAGGAGGAAAATGTTTCTAGCGGCCAGAAAACTTTTATTGTCTAGTAGAATCAGATGCTTCTGTTACACAGAACTCTGCTCTCTGTTTTGTGGGTGGAGGGTTAAATAATTTGTGTTCCTTTTTTTTTTCTTTTTTTTTTTTTTTTTTTCTGTATTGCTTCATTCATGCAGTTTGGTTTTACCTAAACATATTAAATACATCTGTTTACGTTTTTGGTTTGGTAATTAAACTAAATGATACATGTTTTCACAGTTCTCTGAAAGTCTATTTTTAAGAGCTTTTAATATGGATAAGGATTACTGAAGTGTTTGTATCTTTTCTTTAATATTTCACCTATGGTTTTCTGCAAATAACTATAGATTGTTTGTATGTACTCTGAATGTGTAGAAAAGGCTAAGATTGGGCTAGCCCTTACACGCAGAGGATGGCACTTCCACTTGTTCATTAAAACAGACATATTACCACTTCAAGCGAAGCATACTGCTGGCATAAGATTTTTGCTGCTCCTTCCAGTAGCATACTGTGCCTACTGATGGGTAGTGTGCACTTCTGACACCAGCAAATAAGCACATCAGCTTAGGGCAAAGACTTGTTTCTCCTCTACTCATTCTAGTCACATAGTGCACACTGAAAAAATTCAGGGGGTGTAATAAAATATATGCTCTGGGCATTAATATTAGATGTCTCTATCATTTGTAGTCCTTACTTTTTCCCTTCCTCCACTCAGGGGCAGAACATAATATTAAAACTATAGTAAGCATTTTTTTTTAATTAAAAGAGGTTAAATATATGGGATCAGATAGGCTTTCATCATGCAATTATAAATTGTATGCTGGTTATTTTAAATTTCAAACATGCAATTGAAAATTGTACTCTGTGAGCTGGCTCGGGTATCTGCTTTGCATTTGAGTGAGTTAATTCACTGCAGGTATTCAGCTTTAAGTGGCGTCTGCTTTAAATATGTGAAGTAATTCAATCAAAGAAATAAGATGGATAGTTTATGTAATCCTTTTCATCTCCAGATTGCTAAGGTTAACCTTAACTATTCCTGAATTATAAATGCATACAGCAATCTCAAACTAATACGTGCAAAAAAACCTTTTTGATGGCCTGTTGAAAACCATGGAATAGTTCCTTCTTTCAAAATATAATTAAAGGAACCTATGGGCCCTGTGTATCATTTCTTCCACTTATTTGTAATCCTAAACAAAAGTTTTGTGCAACTCATTTAAAACAGTCATGTGTGGTAATATTAAACCCTTCCTCTGAGCCAGGAACGTAGGTAATTTTCTCATCAGAATTTTGGATGCACCATTCTTACCGCCCTTTTCGGTGCCAGCAGATTCTGTGACATAAATGGGAACCCAAAGGCAGATATTAACAGAACAATAACGTGCTGTTGAAGCCTTTGCAATTTCTGGATAAATTAAAGAAAAAAAAAAAGAAGAATTTCTCTTTCAGTTTGTTAGTTCATTCAATGCCATTTGGATGGATCTGCTTGCTAGCTCTCTTATAGGCGATCTGAACGATCCACTAGGTGACACCCTCAGACTCTTCCTACATTCTGTATAGAAACAAGGAGACAGTGAGTACTGAATAGCTCATGCGTTAAATACCTAAACCAAGTACTGAGATTTCAGGGACAGGTCTGTCTTTGTTCAGTAATATCAGAGATAACACTGGTTTTGAAATAAATACTGCATTGTTTGTATATAAATTACGTATTAAGCTGATTAGCATTTTATCATTATCAAAAACAAAGCCATAGAAGAAAAGTTGTACATATTATTTCCTATAATTACAATAATTTTAAAAGGCATTTGAGCTGGTGTGCTGAGTAGACTGAACAGAAATTATGCCCTTAGCATTTCTTACTGGAGGAACAGAAAGAATGTAGCTTTAGTGATGTTTTTTCCACTGGGGATGTGCTATAGCACCTTTCTAACAGAAATAAAAAGCTACATACACCCTTAATATAAAAGTATTGAAGAATAAACATCAATGGAATTTTGCGTGTTTATGCCAGTGGTGAATTTTTCTTGTGTTCCTCTATGTTGATAACTATGCTTTATAACTCCTTTGAAGAAAGGATCTTTTGTCATGTTGTTTTTATACACCTAGAATAATGAGGCTTGAGCTTATTTAGAGTCTCTACCTATAAATTCAACACAGCAAATAAAACCTTAAATCTTATTGCTGGTATTCCTAACTCAGCAATGACCATGAGTACTGTTCTAAGTGGTGTACTGACCCAGTGTAGTTCAGACTGAAGTCTGAATTCACTAATTGTGCAATCAAGTGCAGCATGAAAGCAATAGGAGTTGCATATCCAAATTAATATAAATAAAAGACAAATCATCTTAAGGCCTTAACAACCAAATGCAAGAAATTATCTCTTTGAATATCATGTTTAAACAGTGACCATTCAGGTCAAGAAAGAGACAGAAATTGACTGATACTGAGATGGAAGTCACAACATTTTTTGTTACACATATTAATAATCCCAATTTATTATACAGCAACTGCAGGCTTTCAAGACATTAGCTGGAAAAAAAAAAAAAAAAAGAGGAAGGGAAAAGGAAAAAAGGAAAACACACATGGAATTACATGAGTTACTATGAGTGAAATGAGTTACTGTAGGTAAATGGAAAATCAGCATTGGCTGTTTTTGTGGGATTCCTGAATCAATAGGGCTGATCATATGAAAGCAGACCTAAGGCCTTGAACCAGACACCATTAAGATCTTGAAAAAAACCACTGTGAAAATAATTAGAATTATTTGTGCAGATATGTTTACAATAATCTAATGGACAACTAACAACGCACTCTTATCTGAACTAGCTCTCTGTGATGTCGATGAAAGCTTAATTGTACCATACAAAATAATATTATTGATTCTGTCATCCTCGTTGCCAGCCTCGGAATGCTTAGAATGATAAATTTTGTGTGTATATATGCATACATGTGTAGATGTGATTGTATAATGTACACACGCACTCACAGAAGTATTCCTGGCAGCTAGCTCATGGAGATAACTGGAAGGCAATGTGGTAGTTTTAAGACCAGGAAGGTAAGAGTCACTTGAAGTTCAAAGAGGCTTTTGTAGAGAGGGTGAAGCTGGCCCCATAGCACAACCAAGACAAGATGTACGTATGGTGCCTTTAGAGAAAAGCAAGCTGGAATCTTTAGTAGTTACAAAAATTCAAGTTCTTCTGAGTAATGTGAAATAAATAATCTCCAAAAGCACATTCTCTCTTGTGTCAGAGGCAGCTCTGATTTCAGTCACTTTGAGGAAAGAGTGCCATCTGCTGAATCACAACTATCATTTCTAGAGAACCTTTTCTTAGAGCTTTTCCAGTCAGAGCTCAGTGTCTCAAACACGGGCAGAATGTGTAAATTTGTGCACAGGGGTACTGCCCCTCTGCTGCCATTTGTCAGACAGCAACAAAATGTAATGGAATATTGTCAGGTAGGCCCAACCTCTACTGCCATATTACCAACATCTGCCTCTGGCGTTGTGGGCTAACAGAATACTATAGGAGGCATTATTTTTGGAGCAACCCTCATATGTATCTGTATAAGTCTGAAATATGGATGGGGTTTTGTAACAACATAAATACTAAACTAAAAATCGAGCCCTTCAACTGTTATNAAAAAAAAAAAAAAAGTAGTACATTACTATTAAGAGCGTGCAATGCACTGGAGAGCACTAGCTGACTGTCTGCTCTGGGGGAGAGCTGACTCAAAGCAGCCATTTTAAGGCAGGTGGTGTTATTGTGGACACAAGGAAAACCACTAAATGAATGCTTGCTCTAGTAGATTCTGAATCAAAGGGTCTGTTATAAGACTCCCCAGGCATCCAGCCATTATGTCCATGGCTTTGCAAATTTTTATTCTTTAATTCCTATGTAAATTCATGACTACAGAACAATATTAGGAATTCTGTAATTTATAAATAAGCTGTTTCTCAGGGGGTTATTGTTTTTTAACATTAGTGGTATGCAAAATTAACCTAGTCCTCTTCTGTATATACTCTGTCTTCTTTTATGCATGTTCCTGTGAGGGAATATTTATTTATTGGCTCATAAATAAAAGCTTAAACTGGTATTAAGTTAGAAAATATGTGACCTCCGATCTTGAAACTAATTGGTTTGTATGGACTGTGTTTAATTTGCATAATTTCCTCAGAATGATGTCCTCACTCTTATTTTATAGGGAAAAAAAGTTTTTATTTCAGTAGTGAATGGAGAGTTTTAAAAAATAAGACTTTCAGACTTCCAGGTTAGTCACAATGTTCCATCTTGTAGTAATGGATATTATTCTGTCACGCACTTTGTGACCTGAAATGCAGTCAAAAGCTGAAAATTATATTCATAGGAACAGATCCTCATTAAGTAAGCGTTACCTTTGCTCTGTCCCTTCTGCGCTGGGGATGTAAAGCAAAATGTACATTCTAGTGCGTCCTTACTTCCCATGGCAATTACTGGAGAAAACCTGTCTGAAGAGTCCATTTCACCCCAAGCTGACTCATTGGCTGTATTAACCCCTGCAGCACATGAGATGTAATCTCAGCTCCCGCCTTATAGCTGCATTTAAGGAAACAACTTCACAGAATCACAGAATCACAGAATCACAGAATCACAGAATCGTAGGGGTTGGAAGAGACCTCCAGAGATCATCGAGTCCAACCCTCCTGCCAAAGCAGGTTCCCTACACCAAGTTGCACAGGTGGGCGTCCAGGCGGGTCTTGAATATCTCCAGAGAAGGAGACTCCACAACCACCCTGGGCAGCTGTTCCAGTGCTCCATTAAAGCAAAATAAGCCTTCTGTTGTCCATGCACTATCTTTCAGCTGCCTACAATTGATGTTAAAGTAGTTCCTTTAAGTAATGGATAATTTCTGACCTACTAATTTTGGTTAGTCGTAGGACTTAGCTTTCTGCTTAACAGTAGCACTTTTCATCTAAAGTAGCTTTAGGAGATCTAGTTTATTAAAACTTGAGGTTTAGCAAAATGTCTGTAATTGAGATGCCCCAAATTCTCTGCTGCTTTTTGCAACTTTGCTTTAAAGAGTATTGACATTTTCTAGCACTAATTAAACAGTGTATATTTTCTTTCCAGGGCCAGCCACAAAGTGGTTGTACGAATATCAAGTGTAACTCTGTTACACATGGAAGTGGAGAGAAGTTGTGCGATTATAAACCCCTTTCTCTTACTAGGTAGAAAAGTGACACTGCTTGTTAGCTAACAAAAAATAGTCCTTTGGTTTTAGATCTGTTTTTAGTTTTTGCTGTTGTTAATTCTATGATGATCAGAGTGCATACACACAAGAAATTGGCCAAGAGTTGCTGAACAGGTCTCCTGTGTCTTGTTAGTTCAAATGTAAAATATTGCCCTAATCCACTGTTGGAATAGAAGCCATAGGGCGTGTTTTCATATAAACCTAACGTAAGTATGCCTTGGATTACCTGAAGGAATAAAACATGCATAAAGCCTGTAGTTCTGTAAGTGGGCTGTTAGACTTGTATGCAAGTTGCAATTCTACTTTATATATGTAGAAATGTTGTAAGATTTGATTGAAATTGAAGATGGTAAACTGTGATCTCTTATGTCTAATCACAGCCCTGAATCTACCCTTTCTTTCTCTTGTCTGACACAAGGTATTATGCCACTTTGCAGAAAACTTTCTGTTTATATGACAAACCTGCTTCACTCAGTGTTAGAAAACCAGATTAGGAAACTGCAAGAAAGCATTATGTAAATGAGAAGTATTAGCACTGTAATTTTGGAATATGAATAGAAAGTATATAAGATCTGTGTACTTGAAGAGAGAAAAATGACTGATTTATCATCTCTTGTTAGGTGAGGGGAAAAATGTGAACTTATGCCAGAGGCAGAGCAATGAAAGTGCTCACCCATATGCCTCTGCTTCAAGAGAAAGAAAGTCTTTGAACAGCATAGTTGAAAAGGGCCAATATGAAATGAATTTGGGATTAAATTACCTTGACATTGACTGAGATTGGCATACTGTAAGTAAAAAGATTATGCAGGGATAAAGCCAAACAAATAAATAAAAGTACACATACTTAGAATGTGTAGTGTTTGCTAATAGATGAATAGTGTTGCTCAGAAATTGCTCAGAATGTGGGAATCTTACAGCAAATCCTAACTTCACAACAGTTCTTAGATATCTGTTTCAGTTTGGTATAAAGACAGTTCCATTTGCCAAGTTTCCTGTAATCTGACCAGCATGTTGATATTAAACAAAAGAGCAACAAATCTCAGTGTAAAGAAACCGAGAGTGAACAAATTAGATACTCTTTTTATCCATTTAACTCCTCCTGTTGTAATCTGATTAATCTATCTAGGAGTCAGTCGAGGCACTCATTTCTGGGCTTTTGTGCTAGAAAAGTGCCAGTGAAATCCACAGATTTTTGTTTTGCTACTGCAAAACACAACTCATGTGACAGACATTAATCCCGGTGTATTATTGCATAAGCTAACATACAATAGCTGAAAAGTAGCTCTGTGGAGTATTTGTGATGGTGCTAGCACATATGCATAACACTATGAAAAAACACTCTACAAGGCACTTGTTAAGGCAGCCATTACCCCTAAGGAATTTACAGCCAGGGAGAAAGAGAGAGATAAGATAAGATGCACCTGGTAACCAAGAAGTGATGCTATTTACATTTTTCTTTTCTGTTTGCTTTCTTTTCCCGATGTTTCACCCCTGTTTTATAATGAGGTGTTGGATTGGTTGATGTGACACTTCTGAGTCTCTAGGAAGAATTTGACTGAAGAAGAGTAGTGGCTGGCACCAGGTTTGGGAAATCATATTTTGCAAGATAGGCAGCAGAAAGGAAAATATAGACAGTGATGACTAGAGATGATTCTTAAGGCCCAGTTCCTGTCAAGCAATGCACATTTTGACTCCTGTCAAATAATATAAGGAGGGAATATTCTTCAGAAAAGGATAGAAACTCACATATACTCAGAGGATGAGGTTTTTTTTTTTTTCTATTCAGATATTTAATGCATAACATAGTCCTACTCTCAACAGTGCAGCCTTTTGATGAGCAGCAAGTAACTGTCATAACACTGAAATAAGATTTCAAATGGTGCTATTGCTAAAGATTTTCATTTACCTCGACAGCATCCAGACTAGAGGCCTTGTTTAAGTTCCTGAATGTCATTAAGTTTCTCAGGACTATATGCTACTGAGACTTGCCACAGCTATTCTAATCCATTCAACTTCTCATTAGTGCATTGCTGTCGCTTCTCAGCTTCTGCATTGGCCTGTTCTCTGGTTTCCTTCAATATATACTATCCCATCTGTCTTCTGTATTACTTCCTCCGTTTCCTCTCCCTTGTGTTTCCCCTTGTCTCCTTCTGGTAGCATAATATCATTATACGAAATTCATGGCCAAGTTCTCTGCTTCCCTACTTACACCTGCTTCTGCCTCTCAGTTGATAAACCTTGCAACAACAGCCAAGTCATACCCTACCTTTTCCAATGTTTTTTTGTTTGTTTGTTTTGTTTGTTTTAATAGTCTCAACTTGATTATCTTACCCACCTCAGAAATATTTATTTATACTTGGTTACTGTAGTACAGTAGGTGGCAGTGATTGTGAATCAAATTGAATTGCACTATAGCAGTAGGAGTATTATATTTATTATAGTTTTGAAATGGAACAGTATCTATAACCAGTCCAAAACTCTTAGCCATGTCCTCAAACATGATTTGGAGTAATTTATCTGAATAGAACATGAACAGATAAGCACCTCAATTGACAGTTATACTCAAAACAGAAAAAGAATTTGATTAATATAAGGCACCTGTACTCTTTAAATCATTTTTAAGATGGCATCTGTTTTCTTGTGAGATTAATTATACGCAATACCAGTATTTTACCTCTAGCTTGTTTGTCTAACAATCTCAAAAGTATTATAAACAAAATATACAAAGATGTGGATTTAAAAGAAGAAATAGAAAGACGACAACAAATATGCTTTCAAAACAGGATTTTTTTTTGCCATTTATCTAAAGAACTTTGGAAGAATGTATCATGGCTTTGAAAACAAGCAGTAAGGATTAAACAATTGCTTGGCAGTTAAACCTCAAAAGAGATGTGAAAACAAAGAAAGGCAAAAGGAAACCTTTTGTTATTAATCATCACCCTTATCGCACTTAATAAGCACTGTATGATGTGTGGCAGAATATGGAGAACTCCTCTAGATTACACTGAGAGTGATCAGATTTATTCTTCTATTTCCCTGCTTAGTATTATGTGTACCATGTTCAGAAAACAAGGCTTTACTTTGATATTGACGTTTTGCAAAGATTCACTAAAATTTCTCTGTTGTCTTCACAAGTTTCAAAGGAAAATATTCCAAAATTGAGCACAAGAAATATTGCATCTAATAAACAATATCCTACAATGAACCCATTCCAAGGTCAGAGAAATAAAAAGTTATCTTGGAAATTTTTGCTGGAAGGATGAATAGTATTATTATGTGCTCTGTTTGCTTTATTAGACTGTTGATGCAACTTCTGTACATTGTACATTGACAATATGATATCTATAAATCAAGAAGGACACAGCTTCACAGGAAAACATGAAAAGAACTTTTGGTGATAGACTATTTTGATGTTCAACATCAAGGAGACAGCCACCTTAAAGCAAGTCTGAGCATTTTGTTCAAAGGAAACTTATGAGGGAGTTGAGACCTCTAGTATGGATTTGAGGACAAGATCTTAATGGAACAGAGAGTTCATTATGGTTTCTTTCTGAAACACAAAAATGGCTGAAAGACAAAGGTGACGAAGAGAGCACACACATTGTGTGCATATAAAACTAAATGGAAGTCCTTTACTATGGATCGAACAATTTCCTCTTGTACTGCAAAACTGCTCAACAGGGAAATACAGTTGCACATGTAGAGTTGTTCTTGAACAGAACAACCTGAGTAGGAGAAATGTAAAGGAGCAACAAGACAATGTAGAGGAGTTAGTCTATCCTTTCCTTATAGACACTTAAAAAAAAAAAATCATTTTTAATATGGAAATAACTGATTTAGAATATTCCATGAACATAATCAAAGAAACTGCTTGATGTTTCAGTCAGATGACTGATGATTCAGCCAAACCATTTAGGTTCAGAGCTAACAGTTAGACGTTTCACTGCTTCTCCACAGACTTTGTCTACAGCAGAGACTCCTAATGCAAAGACGTGTATTAAGAGTATCTAAAGTTAGGTGTGGAAGATGCCTTTATGTGAACATCTTTTCCAAGTAGAACAAGGTACTCCACACAAGTGGACACCTAGTATTATATATAAAGTTTGGATTTATCTTTCCTAATTTCAGGTGTATAAAAATTTCATAGGTCAAGTCTAAACCAATTGTCTCTCTGCAGTAAGCAGGCAGAAATAGGCAATTGTAGAAGATGCATGCATTAAAAAACCCTTTGAAGCTGCCTATTTTTCTGTGTTGGCTGCAGATGGAACAGGGACAGAACTAACTTTTGGACAACTGGTTTCTGTGAGACAGTATTCCTGATAAGGTACAAATAAGTCATTAGTGCAGGAAAGAAAATGCTCTATAAATGTTTGCTTTGACTTTTTTTTTTTNGGAAAGGAAAGGAAAGGAAAGGAAAGGAAAGGAAAGGAAAGGAAAGGAAAGGAAAGGAAAGGAAAGGAAAGGAAAGGAAAGGAAAGGAAAGGAAAAGAAAAAAGAGAAGAAAAGAGGGTGAAGAGGCCATCCTCTGCAGTGTGATAGAAGCTAGGCTCATATAAAACAAGCCAAAGAATTAGTTCCTTTACCAAGGAATGACATGAAACTCTAGCCATGGTAGCTGTAAAAACAGTTAAAGGTCTTCTTTGTGCTCATTAGCACCACTGTGCTGGTATTCTGTGTTGGCAGCTTTTGGTTCTGCTGAGGCAGTCCTAAAGAAAGTTGTTACCAGCCTATATTCTACAGTTCACAGGCTCTCAAAAAGGACACATTAAAACAGTTAGAATCCCCAGGGCAAATGGGGAGATTAAGTAGCCTTCTCCCTCAACAGAAGCCCCAGCAGACAAAGCTTGGCATTGTGCATTCAGTACACTATCTCTTTCCAGCACTGAACTTTACTATTGTCCTCCCGGATTCTAGTTTACAAAGTGTTTGGGGGACTTTGCGTAACGGTTCACTGGCACCACCATTGACAGCCATCTGAGTGTGGGAACTTTTTTAAAGGACGTGATGCCCACAAAATGATTGGCCTATTATATCAGCCCCTAAGCAGACGCCAGTGGCAGTTTTTTAGGAGGGAGAGGGGTTAGTTTGGAGTTTTCCTGGAGTCTCATCTTTCACCAGAATACAAATTCAGACAGGCAAAGCAAACATGGATTATTTGTTTCCCAAAAGATCAGGCTTTTTCAGGATTTCTAACTGTGGTGCCATGCTGCCGAAACTACCATCACAAAGAACGCAGGCTGCCTTGGAATATTTCTTGAGTTTTTAGCAGCTATTGAGAATACACTAATGGGGAAAAAATCTGTGCAGTGCTTCTGAAATTTGCACATCTTGCACTGAAATTTTTCAAAAAGATGTTTAATGAATTTCAAAGAGCAATACTAAATGGTCTCATCTGATCCTAAGGCCAATTCCTTTTGATATGTTGCTTTTGACTATAGATATAAAGAGGACCCTGGTATGAAAGAAGTAGCCTTTCAGGAAATACCAAATTTGGAAAACATACTTCAGCTGACCTTAATATTTCATTTTCAGTTTGTTCTATATAGGCTGACTAGATTTTTTTTCCAGACTCTACAGATGTTATTAGTGATGCCTGGAAAATAGAAGAGGTTCATTCCACACAGAAGTATGTTAAGGCACTGAGTTCTGGTGAGAGGCACAAACTCCCCAATTCCCTCAGCTGCTCTACTGTGTGCTCCTCAACCAGACCGCAGAGCTCCACCAGACCTGAGGATACAGAGAGAGGAGGCAGGTTAGAGCAATGCAGAAGGTATGGAACATGGTACTTGTAAGGAGAGGTGCATGGTAGAACTGCTGGTGGAGCAATAGAAATGAGCACTGGCTTGGTGGAGAGCAATGTAGGAAGGAGATGATAGAAGACCAGAGACAGAGTAGGAGGGTTTAATGAGAATCTGGAGGTCCAGGTTAAAAACTCAAGGTGTAACATGTCCTGCTCTTCACCCACACCTGTTAGACATTTTCATGACTGCGCGCTGGTAGTATTAGGTCTAAACTGAAGAGAAATTGCGGTTTTGCATAGTTTCTGTTTGGAGTATGGTTGATGGAAAAAGACTGTGCTGACAGGCACATTGATTTTTATTCTGAAAAACACTGTGACTACAGTAGCGTAAAATGAGATTCATATTTATGACTGTGAAAGGGAGAGGTAAAAGGAAAATGTAATAAGATTTTAAATAGCTGATGACTCTGAAGACAATTAATGAGATCTGGTATTTTTCTTTGATAACTGATTCATTGAGATAACGAAAAAGCAGATATCCATTTAATATCTTTTCTATTCTATGTAAGCAAAATATTAAAGTCTGTTGGAGAAGACTGAAACTAGTGTAATACTGGTAAAATGAGTAAGTAATGCAAAAGGTGATGATAATGAGGGAAAAATAGAGACATAAAAGCTGAAGAAAAATCATGGTGGAGTCTTTCAAATGTTTTTCTTTGCTCTTACCTAGATGAATAGTTTACTTAACCATCATTGTGAGAAGTTATATGGTAAAATTTGAAGATACCATAAATACAGGGAAAGCTGTATTGAACACGAGGAAAGAATACAAGGGCAAGCTAGACGTAGATGGGATTGAATGCAGTCTGTGAAGAACAAGGCCATAAAGTTGAGGACCTACCTTATCTACCACAAATTGAGAATTCATGATTATGAAGTGAAAAGGAGAAGCACCCGAGTGTACACATCAGTCACAGAATGTCAACTGGTAAACAGTAATGCAGAAACAGGGGTGTGCGAGGTTTGCTCCCAGAAGTATTCATCAGGAGATGAATTCATCAAAGAAAGAGAAGCAGCAATCAAACAAAGACGACATTGACAAAAACTAAAAAGTTCTAAGATGGCTATAAATTAATTTGTAAATTAGAAAAAAGTGTCTGGGTATCAGTGCAGTAAAATTCTGGGATGGTCTTCTACTAGAGGTATCTGAAGCAAAATCAAATTGAGCGTAATTCCTTTGAAGGAAAGTTAGTGTGTGAAAAGTGAGTTAATGTTCAGCAAAACAGTTTTTCCTCTGAAATGGTGGTTTATCAAAATTCAAACATTTCAGAAAAANGTGCTATTTTTTCCACTCAGCGCTAAGACAAAAATGCTGAACAGATTGAAGGCAGGGGGATGGGAAGGGAAGAAGGATGAGCAAGGAGGAGTTCCATTGTGCTGAGACCAATTATAGAGGTCTCAGCCCAAAAAAAGATTCTTTCAGAAAGTCACAAACAAATGAAAACAGAAGGCTGTGATAAATCGTGGCACAGCTTTAACAGCCTTAAATCTCTTGTTCCCCCAAAAGCTATAATAATAAGCAAATTGTAACGGGTTATATCCCTTTGAGGACTGTAAATTCAATCAGTATATGAGTGCTTTGCATCTTCACTCTGTTAGATTGTCTTACAGTTAACGAATTATAAGATTTTCAATTAAAAAAAAAAACCTTCAAAAATATGCCACTTTTAAAAATGCATTCATCTTTCTGATACCCTAATATAGTACTGACAAAACATCCTTACAGCTTGGTGTTGGAAACATAATGAAGCAACAGCTGGAAACAGAGATCACAAACAGTGATTGTGTTGATTCTGAATTCATATGACTCTTTCAGTTTCAAACTGTAATAGACCTACATCTCATCCAGGCTTTTTCTTGTATTTGTCTGCATATTCATTGCATTTTTATGCTCACTGAGCCTTACAACTCCTTTGCCATTGTGGAAGTGCTTGTTCTATATGTTCTTCACCTGGCGTATCCTTCCCAAGTGTTTTCAAAAACCAACACATGCAGAGTGTTGTAGAACCTCACTTCTTTCAAGCATGAGAGAAACTAACCAGCTGATAATCATTAGGATGCTGAAGCTGAAGAAATACGACATACATGTGTAAGCACAGCTTTCATTAAAAATACTTAAATGGCTGATCGGAGTGGATAAATCTGTCTTGAAGTTATTTGGTGATACCTATCATAGGCGATCACAACATACAAGTTACAATCTAGTGTTTTCTTGTCCATATCTCAAGGCAGTTTGGAAGACAGATTATGTCACCACTCCATTTCTGGTTGCCATTATTCATGCTTCTATTGAATTCCATCTATTTCTGTTCTCATCATTGTTCAAAAAATACTGGACTGTGCCACCACTGTTGGGAATCAGTAAGGAGGATCGTGCCAGTTCTAAAAAAGGAAAGCTTTTGCTTTCACAAAAAGGCTTTGTTAATTAGTGCTGCACCAGAAGGGAAATGACAAAACTCCATACTTTTTCATTTAAATGTTTGTGAAAGTGATTTTGTTTAAATTTCTCTGAGTGTAGCAGGAAATATTAAAGCTGAGACAGAACATACTAGTATACTCTGGGGTGGGAGTGAGAGAGGGAAAGGGCCTGAGGATGATATTTTCATTATTTATACTTTTTCTTTTCCATTAGAATACTGTAAAGATCGTGAAAAAATGTATTGATTCGATGACCCTAAAGATAGAACTCTTCTTTATATAGAGAGCTGATATAACATAAGCAGTGACAGTACCAAATTCCTGTTCTTTGCCAATATAGGGACAAAGGGAACAATTACAGAGCCAGGCCAACATCTATGCAAGATGCATCTTTGCATACATTTGGATCACTACTTCACTGTTCTTTTACACCAGCCTGAAACTTATCTAATTTTTGGTATTTAATTTGAGGAATTTAGTTTAATTTTGTTACCTTATGCAGGTGACAGATGTAGAAAGACTCTTCTAGAGCAAAAGTGAAATCTCAAAAGACAATAGACACTGACAATAGAAAAACTGCAGGATGCTTAAGCTCCTAACTTAGATTCTTCAGTTATATGCCCAAAATTAGATAGATGAATCTAGATTTCAGCATATCCATACAAGGAATTAGTGCTGAGTAGCAAGTATACTTTTAATTCACATGCTAATGCACAGTGCATTCATTTCCTCATATAGACAACACATAACTCACAAATGGGACTGTTTTTTATTAGGATGGATTAGTAAGGTTCTGGTGCAGCTGTAAAAGATAGTTTCTGGAAACCGTATTACTACACCATCAAAAAACTCGTGCTCTATACACAAAAACGTTGTGCCTAACTTTTGATTTTTTGTTCTGTAGAAACAGGGCTGCCTGTGTCAATAAAATCAAGTTTAAGACAAGTCCTAAGAATATTATTTATTTATTGGTGGAAATGATAATACTTATTTTGGCAACCAGTATTGACCTAATAAAACACAGATGTGTGAATGGAACTGTATTTGCATTTGTGCAGGGATCTACAATTTATAGTGACCCGGGGACTCCCTGTATCCTCAGTGATCCACAGACTTTAGCTCCACACTCAGCAAAACCACTGAAGATTTTCTGAACTGACTTCAGCATCAAAGAGGGAAATGTGGATGTGTCTTTCATGTAATTAATTTCCCTTTCTCTGATTCTTCACTTTTTTAACTTAATTCATAAAAATCCCAAACCAATCCCTTGTGGCCAACTAACTTTTCTTTTTGGGTAAGAAATTGTACTTCTAAAAATTATGCTGCTTTTGAAACTATTAAAAGAGATATTTTCTTTAACCTTGCCTATGCAAAGCAGTCTCCTTCCATGTAATCAAACATTTTGTCCCATATCAAACCACCAGCTCTATGACTGACGGTCTGTTTGGCACAAAATATATCTGTATCCCAGCACAACCTAGAGGACTCGCAGGATAACTCAGATTTATGCCCATTTGCCATGTCTTGGAGGGAGGAAAGGGTGTTCTGATAGCCAGTGAGCGTGACCCAGCTCCAGCCATGTTCACTCTCCTTTCATCAAATATATACTTCTACTCCTCCACATCAGGGCATACAACTACACGTGACGTAAGCTTGCCTTTTGAAATGTCAAGCCATTTGATGATTTCTATACCTATCACACCTTTTGGTGTTTGTTCCAGAAACAAGCCAACTTGGTGCCATAAGAGCACTTCAGAGCAAACTCAATCGTGTTTGCCATTGTTCAGGACTTTTTATCCCACATGGGGATTAAAGAACAAATATTTCCCATCTACAGATGTTCATCTTACAGATTTTGCACTTCAACAACATATGTTTGCCTGCAAAATTTCAGGACACTCTTCATACTGTACATTAGTACTTTACAGGATTAGATTGAATGCTTACTCTGTTCTTCAAAATTTCTACTTTTGTTCTTTTTTGTTTTGTTCTGTTTTGTTGGAGGCCAGGCTTAATTAAATGCTGGCATTGCTAAGAGCATTTCAACCTTAGGTATATTTAAGTCATCCTTGAAAGTCAGTAGCATTCCATAAAAACAGATTTGGTTCAGAATGCCATGGGGAAAAATTCAGGTGAGATAACAGTTGTCTTGGGCTTAAATGATGCCACAAATTCTAGGGAAAATCTAATCCAGTCACCTGACTACATTAGAAATCTCTGAATATTGACTTGTAACACTGAAGATTTTGGTTTAATTACCCAGAAATTACCATGAAAATTGCTTATTCTATTTTCAAGAGCAGGACTGAGTAATGTTTTTGTATGAAAAAACTGCTTATTGCTGAGGTTTTTTTTCTCCTTAGATTATGCTATTTGACTTCATTGACCATCTTGTGGCATCACGTGCAAAGTGAGCAACAGTTGTTAAGATGGATCATGAATTTGGCTCATGACATATAGGTGTAAAGCTAGCATCACAGCATGAGTTCTCACCTGGCTGGTTAACTTCAGAAGGCATTAGTATCTGTTAAAGCAGATTTGCTTCACAGCAGAGCTTTTCATGTAAAGTACTAAAAGCAGAGCTAACTTAATGTTTCCAGATTAACCACCATATGTATTTCTCATGGATTCAATCAGATCAGTCTGGTTTTGATTTAGTTATATAAGTATATATATGTGATTTCTCGTGAGACCATAAAGTATATTCATTCACAAAGAGACAACAGCATACTACTGTGCTTCAAAACATGCAACTGCTTTTTGTGCTTGCATATGCAAGAGTCTGTTACTTCTGCTTCATCTTTTACTTGATATGGAATTATAATATACATACAAAGAACAACTGTGCTGATTTGTCCTGTGCTACTGCAGTAAAAAGCAACTAACTGTAGCTTTTGAACATGTCCTTTAGTATCTCATGCACTTAGTATCTCATTAACACTTCAACCTTAGTTGCACTGCATCTTTTTAATTGTAATGCAAAAATATAGAGTGAAGCAGAAAAGAAAACAAAAGTGAAAGGGGATAAAGAAAACAAAACAATATTCAGATACCAGTTTGGATATATGCATATTCAAATTTATATGGTATCTAGATACCTGGAGAGAAAGAGATAAAAGTCAAAAGCAAATGTTCATATCAACTATCATAAGTGTGTTGACATGCGCAGTCAGCAGATTGATGCTGAGACAAGAGTTCACAAAACCTAACTGAAAATTATTTACTTTATGTAGGTCACACAGTACATAGTTAAGAAATAAAACATTTATAGCTAGATAACAGAAAGTACTTGAATTCATGTGTTATCCATAAAACTTCTGTAATTACCTCAAGTCATTTTCTTCTATAAAAAATATCTCTGATATTGTTTGGTTGTTTTAGGATATACATCTTTGTGTTGCACTGTACATCCCTTTTAATACTTAGCATCATTTTTGCCATTTTTTATTTCTCAGTTATGCAACAGTCTCAGTCACAATATATAATAAACTGCCAAAAGCCCAAATTACATAAAACAAAACATTTTCTAAAAGTACAGAAACTAGAACATTCTCAAAGTAGAGTCAGCTCTATCAGTTTATCTTACTGTCTCTTCAGGAATTTCATTGACTTCAAGAGTTTATCCCTGAATGTCAAAATATGTCAACAATTTTAATATGCTTTTGCTACCTGTCAGATAAATCAGTCGTAATTTTAATATAATTTTTTTTGTACTGGTCAGTACATATGCATTGTGTGTCTACTCTGTAATAGCAAGAAGGTAGAAAAAAGCTTCAAAAGCCCCTCAGTTCATTAAAGATGTGNTTCTGTATTGCTTCATTCATGCAGTTTGGTTTTACCTAAACATATTAAATACATCTGTTTACGTTTTTGGTTTGGTAATTAAACTAAATGATACATGTTTTCACAGTTCTCTGAAAGTCTATTTTTAAGAGCTTTTAATATGGATAAGGATTACTGAAGTGTTTGTATCTTTTCTTTAATATTTCACCTATGGTTTTCTGCAAATAACTATAGATTGTTTGTATGTACTCTGAATGTGTAGAAAAGGCTAAGATTGGGCTAGCCCTTACACGCAGAGGATGGCACTTCCACTTGTTCATTAAAACAGACATATTACCACTTCAAGCGAAGCATACTGCTGGCATAAGATTTTTGCTGCTCCTTCCAGTAGCATACTGTGCCTACTGATGGGTAGTGTGCACTTCTGACACCAGCAAATAAGCACATCAGCTTAGGGCAAAGACTTGTTTCTCCTCTACTCATTCTAGTCACATAGTGCACACTGAAAAAATTCAGGGGGTGTAATAAAATATATGCTCTGGGCATTAATATTAGATGTCTCTATCATTTGTAGTCCTTACTTTTTCCCTTCCTCCACTCAGGGGCAGAACATAATATTAAAACTATAGTAAGCATTTTTTTTTAATTAAAAGAGGTTAAATATATGGGATCAGATAGGCTTTCATCATGCAATTATAAATTGTATGCTGGTTATTTTAAATTTCAAACATGCAATTGAAAATTGTACTCTGTGAGCTGGCTCGGGTATCTGCTTTGCATTTGAGTGAGTTAATTCACTGCAGGTATTCAGCTTTAAGTGGCGTCTGCTTTAAATATGTGAAGTAATTCAATCAAAGAAATAAGATGGATAGTTTATGTAATCCTTTTCATCTCCAGATTGCTAAGGTTAACCTTAACTATTCCTGAATTATAAATGCATACAGCAATCTCAAACTAATACGTGCAAAAAAACCTTTTTGATGGCCTGTTGAAAACCATGGAATAGTTCCTTCTTTCAAAATATAATTAAAGGAACCTATGGGCCCTGTGTATCATTTCTTCCACTTATTTGTAATCCTAAACAAAAGTTTTGTGCAACTCATTTAAAACAGTCATGTGTGGTAATATTAAACCCTTCCTCTGAGCCAGGAACGTAGGTAATTTTCTCATCAGAATTTTGGATGCACCATTCTTACCGCCCTTTTCGGTGCCAGCAGATTCTGTGACATAAATGGGAACCCAAAGGCAGATATTAACAGAACAATAACGTGCTGTTGAAGCCTTTGCAATTTCTGGATAAATTAAAGAAAAAAAAAAAGAAGAATTTCTCTTTCAGTTTGTTAGTTCATTCAATGCCATTTGGATGGATCTGCTTGCTAGCTCTCTTATAGGCGATCTGAACGATCCACTAGGTGACACCCTCAGACTCTTCCTACATTCTGTATAGAAACAAGGAGACAGTGAGTACTGAATAGCTCATGCGTTAAATACCTAAACCAAGTACTGAGATTTCAGGGACAGGTCTGTCTTTGTTCAGTAATATCAGAGATAACACTGGTTTTGAAATAAATACTGCATTGTTTGTATATAAATTACGTATTAAGCTGATTAGCATTTTATCATTATCAAAAACAAAGCCATAGAAGAAAAGTTGTACATATTATTTCCTATAATTACAATAATTTTAAAAGGCATTTGAGCTGGTGTGCTGAGTAGACTGAACAGAAATTATGCCCTTAGCATTTCTTACTGGAGGAACAGAAAGAATGTAGCTTTAGTGATGTTTTTTCCACTGGGGATGTGCTATAGCACCTTTCTAACAGAAATAAAAAGCTACATACACCCTTAATATAAAAGTATTGAAGAATAAACATCAATGGAATTTTGCGTGTTTATGCCAGTGGTGAATTTTTCTTGTGTTCCTCTATGTTGATAACTATGCTTTATAACTCCTTTGAAGAAAGGATCTTTTGTCATGTTGTTTTTATACACCTAGAATAATGAGGCTTGAGCTTATTTAGAGTCTCTACCTATAAATTCAACACAGCAAATAAAACCTTAAATCTTATTGCTGGTATTCCTAACTCAGCAATGACCATGAGTACTGTTCTAAGTGGTGTACTGACCCAGTGTAGTTCAGACTGAAGTCTGAATTCACTAATTGTGCAATCAAGTGCAGCATGAAAGCAATAGGAGTTGCATATCCAAATTAATATAAATAAAAGACAAATCATCTTAAGGCCTTAACAACCAAATGCAAGAAATTATCTCTTTGAATATCATGTTTAAACAGTGACCATTCAGGTCAAGAAAGAGACAGAAATTGACTGATACTGAGATGGAAGTCACAACATTTTTTGTTACACATATTAATAATCCCAATTTATTATACAGCAACTGCAGGCTTTCAAGACATTAGCTGGAAAAAAAAAAAAAAAAAAGAGGAAGGGAAAAGGAAAAAAGGAAAACACACATGGAATTACATGAGTTACTATGAGTGAAATGAGTTACTGTAGGTAAATGGAAAATCAGCATTGGCTGTTTTTGTGGGATTCCTGAATCAATAGGGCTGATCATATGAAAGCAGACCTAAGGCCTTGAACCAGACACCATTAAGATCTTGAAAAAAACCACTGTGAAAATAATTAGAATTATTTGTGCAGATATGTTTACAATAATCTAATGGACAACTAACAACGCACTCTTATCTGAACTAGCTCTCTGTGATGTCGATGAAAGCTTAATTGTACCATACAAAATAATATTATTGATTCTGTCATCCTCGTTGCCAGCCTCGGAATGCTTAGAATGATAAATTTTGTGTGTATATATGCATACATGTGTAGATGTGATTGTATAATGTACACACGCACTCACAGAAGTATTCCTGGCAGCTAGCTCATGGAGATAACTGGAAGGCAATGTGGTAGTTTTAAGACCAGGAAGGTAAGAGTCACTTGAAGTTCAAAGAGGCTTTTGTAGAGAGGGTGAAGCTGGCCCCATAGCACAACCAAGACAAGATGTACGTATGGTGCCTTTAGAGAAAAGCAAGCTGGAATCTTTAGTAGTTACAAAAATTCAAGTTCTTCTGAGTAATGTGAAATAAATAATCTCCAAAAGCACATTCTCTCTTGTGTCAGAGGCAGCTCTGATTTCAGTCACTTTGAGGAAAGAGTGCCATCTGCTGAATCACAACTATCATTTCTAGAGAACCTTTTCTTAGAGCTTTTCCAGTCAGAGCTCAGTGTCTCAAACACGGGCAGAATGTGTAAATTTGTGCACAGGGGTACTGCCCCTCTGCTGCCATTTGTCAGACAGCAACAAAATGTAATGGAATATTGTCAGGTAGGCCCAACCTCTACTGCCATATTACCAACATCTGCCTCTGGCGTTGTGGGCTAACAGAATACTATAGGAGGCATTATTTTTGGAGCAACCCTCATATGTATCTGTATAAGTCTGAAATATGGATGGGGTTTTGTAACAACATAAATACTAAACTAAAAATCGAGCCCTTCAACTGTTATATATTCACTGATGTAAGAAATTTAAATAAAAATGTTAAATGCTGGAAATTGGAGCTAATATTTCACTGCAGTGAATGCAGTAGATGGATGTTGTTGTACAATCAAATGCATATATTTTATTTTCTAAAGTCTCAGAATTTACCTGTGTTTTTAAAATTCACTTAAAAACATGACTTTGTCAGAAAAAAATGAGGTAATTCTCTCTGTGCTTTTTAGGATCAAAATTATCCATTGATAAATTCTAAAATGGAATGTAGTTATAGATATATATGTATATACGTACATCTCAGCATCAAGGACAATAGGGATGCTTGAACAGCACACATTTTGTAAGAACATCTGCAGAATTAAAGATGTCAATTACTTATAAGATATTCTAATGAAGTTTTGTAGGCTTACAATTTGAAGAGATTCACTGAACTGTGCAGCTGTTATATATTATTACAATCTAAAAGAATTAAAAAAGATAATTAGACCAGTATATATCCACTCCCAGTAATTCTTCTGAAGTAAGAAAACACTGACAGCTAACCATTATGCTGAGGAGTATTTGAGAGACTACAAACAGAACAAGTTTTGGAAGCTCTGGTGTACTTTCACTCTAGGTGCCTAATGCACAATGGATTCACACGTCTCAAAGGATAAAGATTTCCTTACAGCGATAGCAGCTATCTTACATCTCTGTTAAAGATAGGGCAGTTGAGGCACAAAACATTTTAAATGCTTTATTTTATTCTCACCTCATGATCAAACGCTAAGGTCAGCCAAGCTTCAGAGCTTTAATCCACTCTTGTGGTTTACAGCACTCTGGATCAGGCTGCCCAGAGGAGGTTATGGAGTCTTCTTCTCTGGAGATATTCAAAACCTGTGTAACCTAAGCAGGGAACCTGCTTTAGCAGGGGGTTGGACTGAATGACCTCCAGGGGCCCCTCCAACCCCTGCGACTCTGTGATTCCGTATTTAGAACACTGCTGTATCTGAAAGAAAATTAACATCCAGAATACAAGACTTCAGTACAGCATTACCTGCCTGTTTTCTGAATGACCAGAGAAAAAAAGTGCGTGGATCTAGAAGCCTGTTATTTCACCTACAGGAAATATATTTGTCTTGAGTAGAGAATTAGTAAATGCTTTGTTTACCTTTTCTCTACAGCATATATGCCTAAAGCCAGATATAAAGTAAATGGATTCATTTATGTTGATAGATCGTACATATATCACATAAATGAACTTAAATGATTTTTTAAGATTACACGGATTATTTACAGCTTTATTTAAAAACAGAAATACCTAAAAATGATACAAGTAAACGGATATACGTGTACATTAATTATATGAATGTATGCACATTCACAGAATATGTAAACTCCCTGTAGAATGACCTGCTTGCAGAATTGCGGTTTTGCCTTTTTTAAAAGAAGCAATTGATTAAAATATATAATCCAGCACAAGAAAAGTGAGCCCGTCAAGCACTGATAGTAGTATCACTACAGAAGGAGTAAAAAAATGCCCTCAGAATTTTATCTGTGGTGGTCTTAAGTTTTCATTTTATCCTGGAGACTATATAGTCTGTACACCAAGGCAATCTGTCTATACAGGAACTGGAACAGATACTCGAAGGGGATATGAGATCCCAGTCATCAGAAATTTTTATAAATGGGGTTAAAATACTTTTGCTGTTCAGAGTCTACATATCTGACCCTGCCTTGGAACAGGGAGGTGAATTACATGAACTCCTGAGACTTCTTTTCTGCCCTGAATGTGACTCACATTTATTGAATCAAAACAAAACAAAAACTAATTCATCGAAATCTCAGACTTCTCATTAGGGTTCAGGGATTATCCGGGACCTATTCCCCATTTTTGCTGTGTGTTTTAATTCTGGAGGTGCTATTTAAGTTGTCTTTCATAAAGCACAAAATGATTGTGTGAGGACAGTGTTTGAGCTGAAGGAAATATTGTTGGTGAGGGACAGCTTGAAGAAATCCCTGTGAAGGGGGGATGTGCTCACTGTGGAAAGTAGACCAACATAGATTCAGTGTACTCACAAGAACCTTTTTTTTTGTTGGACTTTTAGTCCTATGCCACAGTGAGGGAGGTAAAATGGGGCAAACTTCGTGGCATGCTGGCATGAGTGTGACGCGATTGATGGAGGCTGTGACCGTCAGAACCTGTTTGGTTGATAACAATGCAGGGTGCGTATAAATCCTATGATGGGAAATAAAGTAAGGTTCTTTCTCTGGAGTTTTATTATCCCGCTGCAAGAAAAGGCTCATTTGTAATGGGGTTAATATCTTCAACATGTTTCTTGGAAATTAAATTTCTTTTTTACCTCTCATTCAATCCTTACAACCTAATGAATCAATCCTAGAAATACAAGGAGCATTACTGTGAAGTGACGGTACTGCCATATGTTGGACTTGTCTGAGAGCAGACTTTCTTCCAGGCCTCCCTCCCCTTTCCACCTACTGCGTTAAGCCTCCTTGCCCCACCACTAACTCTTGTGCCACAGGATAAAGCCCATAGGGGCTATACCATGCTGATTGTGGTGTAGGGCAGCTCACGGGCCTGTGCAGAACTTGGCCTTGCACCCACTTGCAGAGCAGCGATCTGATAAGGCTTATGCCGGATGTTTGGCCTACGCCTGTGGCACAGCCAGGCCTTGTTGCCAGGGATCATTTGACAAGCCACAGCCGCGTCGCCCCGCTGGGAATACCAGGCCACGCTCCATCTGACTACATAGACCTGTATTTGTTATGCCGCCTGAGAATGCAATTGATAATTATGGCACGGGAAAGGGAAATGAAATAATCAGGGAAGCTGTGATGGGAAAGCAGGGATCCTCGGCCCTAAAGGTGTTATCTAGTGTGTGTCCACGCCGTCTTGGGATGAGGGTGTGTAACCCTGCAGGATTTTCCAGCAATTGCAAACCATGCTTTCAGTAATCACAAACGAGGCCTCGACAAACTCGAGGCTACTTCCAGCCTTTGGGGTTCTGGACGCCTGAAGGGCTTCATACGTTTGCTTGAGTTTGGAGTGGGAGCTGCTCTGCAAGCACTGCTGCCCACCCGTCTCATGCCGCGGTCCCCCACCCGAAGGCAACCTGGCACCACGCCGAGGTGGTGCCGGGGGGCAGCTCGAGCCTGCCCGAGGCACCTCTGCCGCCCGCCGCGGGCCGGCGCCGCCCCGCGCCGTACCTTCTGCGGGGGCGGGGTGGGGC
>JACDJE010000198.1:2339379-2422102 GCA_016647715.1 Pavo muticus
CTGTCGGGCTGCGCTGCGCCGGGTGCGGGGCCGTGTAGGTGTGGCGCCTTCGCGGTGTCCCGTGGCGGCAGCAGAGCTGCGGAGGCCGGACGGGGAAGCCCGGGGCGGCCCAGCGTGACAACAGAAAGTTGAGCAGCTTGCTCAGGGTCAGGCGGGCAGTGCTCCTCCTCCCGCCGCCGCTCCGAGGGTGGGTGGGGGCGTCGGCCCGGGGAAGTTTTGCTCCCTCTCGTTTCCTTGCCCCCTCTTGTGCCCTCCTCCGGCGCTGGGGAGGGAGCGAGCGTGTGGTTCTCGCGTGCAGGGGGCGGCGGCGATGCTGGGCAGGGCTGGGAGCTGCCGCCGGGGCTCCCCTGCGTGAGTGCGGCCCCCGACGCGCCCGCCCCGCCGCCTTCCCCCGTGATGGGAGCGGGGGCCGCCGCCGCTCCGCCGCCGCGCTCTGCCCGCCTCCAGCCCCGCGCTCAGTGACTCGCGGGAAGGAGAGCAGCGGGAGCCGCTACGTGCGCGTCGCTCCCGGAGCTCTTTGTTGTGCGCGTCCCGGGCACCGAACAAAGTCTCGAGCCGGCGGAGCAACTCGTGAGCGGCGGCTGCGGAGAAGCGGGGCTCTTTTGTGTTCTGCTGTCGCTGTGGATGGTCCTGGGAAGTGTCACGGAGGAACGCCCGGGCCGAGAGAGAAGAGAGTGGGGCCGGCGTGCGCCTGCAGCACCCGGGTGTGACAGTGCCGAGCGCTGCGGGATTACGGAGCCTCGCTCGCGTCGAGCCGCTGTGGGATTACAAGTGGGGGCTCTTCTGGCATGAGACTGTCTGCAGGCGCCACCTGAGGACAATGGTCGCGGAGTTTGCTCACTTTTACCTCTGTGGATTACTCTGCCTCGCCTCAGGTAACCGCCACCGGCGGGAGAGCCAGGGGGCGCGGGACTGCGGCGGGGGGGGGCAGCGGGCTGCTCCGGACCTCTCCGTGCCTCCCGTCCCGGCTCCGCCGGCGGGGCGCAGGGGCGGCTGGAGCCGGGGAGGGCGCGGCGCGTGGGCTGGGGAGGGCCGCTGGGCGCACCCCGTCGGTGGAGGCGGCGGGAAGCGGCTCCCTTCTCCCGCTCGTTCCGCTCGGCCGGGGCTCGGAGAGGGTAGCGGCCGCAGGTAGCGCGCCCCTGCCCCACGGCCGCCGTTACCGTGTGCGAGGGGCCGCCGCCGGGACGGGGTCTGCCTCGCCTCCCTCCTCGGTTAAAGTTTATCCATGTGTGTAAAGTGGAGTGTCAGCGTGATAAATGGGAGAAGGAGAGATGGCTGTGGAGATAGAGGGGATTAATGGTCATTAGTCACTGTTTGAGCGGGGCTTATGTGTGTTGGGGCATCTTATCATGCATGTAGATTAAAGATACGGCCGTGCTAATAGGGTATTGTTGATAGCAGATTCTGTTCGCCTGCAGATTCTCTTTTTAAGCGCCCTATCAAATTGTGGTGTTGAGGAATGCGATGGAGAAGCGTGTATAATGACTTCAGACCGGGTCCGGGTCCCTCCGCTTCGCGGTGAGGCGCTCAGTGCAGCGCTCCGGGTTTTGCGCGTATCTTAATCCGAATGGAGCGGTCCTGGGGGGATCTGGTGCTTGGCTCTTGTTCTTCTTTCTGCATAAGCTTCCTGTTATTCTTAGGAGACCAGACCTATCCGTCTGCAGCGTGCCTCCACGCTCCCAGCAGCTCCTTTTGTCACGTGTTGAAGTGAACTATGACTAAATACAGCAAAACCTCGCGTTACACCTAACGTACGAGTCGGTGCCTAAGCTAACCTTAACTGATTTTTATAAGTTCGCAGAGGACCCCTTTGAGTAATTAAAGCTGTGGGAGTGTGAGACACCTGGTCAGTAAATGAATGAATGAAGTTTTTGAAAGCCTTAAGTACACTGCCTGAAGCTTTAAGTCTTAATTATGTCACTGAATGTAATGACTTATGTCTGTTTCTAGATGGTATCATAAATTTAACTATTACATTTTTGCTGTTAGGTATTAGGTTTACCTCTGTGGCTTTGAGCGTGGAAAACTTTGCATTTCTCTCTCTTTTGAGAGCAGCTCTGACCTGGTTCACTCTAATCTATGTCAGTTGTGCCACCTTTGGCTTGCTCTTCTCCATGTTGTGGTTGGTGATCCTGCACATAGCGGGGGGTTGAAACTGGATGATCATTGTGGTCCTTTTCAACCCAGGCCATTCTGTGATTCCATGTTGCCTTTATTTAATGGAAGCAGCAGCAGGAATGGGCAGTCCTTTCCCCAACTTGCTCTTGAGGTCTTCTGTACCAATTCTCCCTCATACGTGGCCTCAGACACAAGTGTACTAACTCCCTTCTGGACTGGTATATTCCTGGTTCCAAGTTAAGCAGCAGTTTTTCAGAGTTGTGTTTTTTATTCTTTCATGTATCTCTCAAATAAATGCTGAATGTGTTTGTTGTTTTGGTGCTGGGTTTTTTTTTTTTTTTTTTTTTTTTTTTTGCCTTGGGATAAGGACATTTTCCCTAGTAATGTTGACTCCAGCTGAGTTCTTGGGGACAAAGAAACAAAGGAAAGTCATGAATGTTTGTGGAGGTTTTTTAATTTAGCCTTGTAAGTAAAGCCAATAAGAAAGACGGAGACAAAGACCAGAGGGGGACTTTATTCTTACTCCCTCACCAGAA
Source organism: Pavo muticus (assembly GCA_016647715.1). Taxonomy (NCBI): domain Eukaryota; kingdom Metazoa; phylum Chordata; class Aves; order Galliformes; family Phasianidae; genus Pavo; species Pavo muticus. The sequence continues at coordinate 2,342,034 of JACDJE010000198.1, forward strand.
GGATTTCTCTTTTTCTAAGTTATGATGTGGTCAAACAATTGGTCCTGCCTGGAACAATAGGGATGTTAGAAACCTTAGGCGTGAAGTTTGAGGGCAGATGGCCTTAATGCAGAAGGAAGGACAGGAGTCACCTACGGCCGTTTCTGCATGGATATCCTTTCAGTTCCTTTGACAGCTGATCTGCTTGCAGGTTGATTGATCCTTTCCTCCCCTTTCCACTGAAGGTTTTCACTTCCCTCACTTGCAGCTCATCTGAATAAACGGGTTGTGTGGTCATGCTCTAAAGGGGATGTTGGGAACTTCTGCTGAGAGGTGGGAAATAACTTGGGGATGAGGAGCAGGGAAACCTTGACAATAATAAAAAGATAAGTAGGTTAGTGTTTGTTAAAACAGTAATTGGTAAACCACTTAGTATTTTAAACCCCTAATTCTTACCCTGATGTTGCCTCTGTGAAGCAACTTCTTTCATCTAAGCCTGTGGTTAATGAATGCCGCATAAATTTAAATTTTGAATTGTTTTGAACGCTGGAATATAGCTGCTTATTCTAACAGTGTAATTCAGTGCTGCTTTGCATAAAGGTGAGAAGAAAAATTACTTTAAGTGGTACTTCTCTGGTGTCCTTGTTTTCTTGAGTATTTACCCGCCTTCCTGCTCCTTTTCCTCCTTTCCTTTACAATCCATTGAGTTCTCATCTCTCCTTCCTCCCCCCAAAAAAGAAAAAACAAAAAATCAGATTGGTGTGTTTGGGAAAATAAAAAGTTTTCAGTAAGTACAGTGTGATGTGCATGAATGCTTTTGCTGGGAATGGGAACGTCAAAGTTGTTTTTTTTCCCCGTGTACGCATTCACTGCTCCATCAGTCTGTAAGGCTAAGTACATCACCAGTTGATTTTCTGATCTCTTCACAGAAATTTTAATATTTCTACATAGTGTTTCACTGCACAGCTGATTCCTACCTGCTCAATGTGTTTTCCACTTTCCCAGTCTGTGATATCCCATACCAATTACTGTACTTCAGACGGGATTGGTAAATTTGATAAAGGGATTTTACGCTGGGTGAAATAGGGCCTCTTACAGAACTGTGGCAGGCATGGTTTCCATTGATAGTTCTAGCCAGTGGAGGGCAAAATTGTCTCTTACATTCCTTTATGGGAGAGTCATCTTCCAGTGGTTAATAGTTTAAGGGTGTCTGTAGAGTGTCCCTGAGGTCCTTTCTAGTTGACTGACCTACCTATTGGATTAAATAGATCAGCAATTTCTTTGGCACATCTAAGTTTGTGCTTAAAGAGGGAAGTTTCCCTTCTGCAATGAGAGAGCAGTCTGTAGCCTTCATGAAGCGGTATTGGAGTATCTCCAGAAACATTTCTGTACTTCTGCCATAATCTCAGTCTGAAAATGTAGTTGAAAGAATAATAATTAGAATAATCAAATTGGTTGCTCCAGTGGACATGACGTGCTGTTGCTGCTGCTCACATTTACTGGTTGGTCTCCACAAACATTCAGCAAGCACTGATGAATGTCATTTCTTCCGTGTGGAGGAATTCAGTGACACACCTTTGCTCCATCCATGCTTCCATGTCAGGCACCATTCTGCCAGACTGCCCCTCTGCTGCCATCTGTCATGCAGCAACAACATGTAATGGGATATTGGTGGGAAGGTTCAACCTCTACTGCCATACCACCCATGTCCGCCTCTGACTTCGTGGGCAATGCCATAAAATAGGAAGCATTGCTTTCAGAGTAGCCTTCCTTAAAAAAAAAAAGAAAAAAAAAAAAAAAGTTTTAAAATATAATTACACAGTAATTCAAAGGTTTCTGAATGTCTGAGTGCATGACCTGTAACCAAGTAATCCATGCAAGCATTAAAGAAACCTGTGTTTTTTCACCTACCCCTAATGCACTGTGTGCTGTTCTAAGTAATTCTACTGTAAGAATGTTTAAGAAGGATAGATGCTTGCAGTTTAAAAAGCTGGCCAAACTTGCAGAATGTTTAAGGAGTTCAGACTGTAAAAGAAATAGCCATGTGCTGTTATTATTCCTTACTTGTGTTGGAACTTTCTCCAACTATCTAGGTGTTTGACTGATTACTGCTCATCTGTGTGAGTACTGATGTTATATGTTGAGAACAAACCTCCCCCCAGTTTTAAAAATTTGCTTTAGTATTATTTCTGTTATGTTTCAAGTAGGGACACTTTTTTTCATACAATTTAGTAATTAATTTGGATACCTATTTAGAAAAGAAGAACATCTGAACTGAGTTTTTTACTTGCTGCCGTCAATGTTTGTTGCCAGATGTTTTCTTGCTTCTGTGCCGTACAGTCCTCTACCAGCGTCCTGAACTAATATAGCATGAGGGCATCAGCTGTAAAGTTCAGGGTTTTGAACTTTGCAGGACTGCTGCGTACAATCTGTAATACTTAATGAGAAAACATTGTCATATGAAGTGTACTTCAGAATCTACTGTTCAGTCTACAGGCTAAAGTTTCTAGTTTGTTCTACAAAGATAGAGGGACAGTTACACATATTACCGGAAAGTAGCAACACCTAGGTAACAGTACTGTTTAATGTCAAATAGTAACGCGTGGTATCCATGCCAAATGATGTGTCGATGTAAAATGCTCAGGAAGTGATTGCCACGGAGGTTCTGTGAGGGATCAAAACCAGTCTTCATAAGAGGTACAGATTAAAAATTATCTCTTGAGACACTTAACACTAAGAAATCTGCTGCTGTACTTGGGAAGAACCTATTCTCTCTCTCTCAAGTAATACTGCTTCTGGTTTGGCTCTTAATTTTCTTAAATAACTGAGAGTTCTGTTTCACAATCCTAAACAAGTGTGATATTATGTCTTATTAGAGGATGGTTTTGTCTCATTAAAAAAAATACACAGGGGTTAGCAAGTCCCATCACTTGTGCAGCTTCTAAAATTTATTTCTTATTTATTACTATCATCTTTAAATGCCTTGTATGAATAACGTTCATCTGACTTTGTACCATGGTAGCTATTTCAAAATCTCTTTTGGAAGTATTTCTCTTGTGTGCTGCAGATCATCCTTGTCAATGTGTTGAGTCTCTTGTGTGTGTGTACTTGTACAGCAAGGAGCGTGGCTTTTTTTTGTTAATAGTTGTTATTTTGCGGTCAGGAAGTTAGTAAAAACCTTGCTCTTTCTAAGCAAACTAAAGGGCACTCAAGAATTTTATATGCTGAGGTCCTGACACATTTTATTTGTATATTCAGCTCTATAACCTCGTTGGATGGTGATAACCTTCCTTAACTTTTCACCGGAGTGCCTCTTCATAAATTGTAGAGTAAATAGTGAAATTGCTTAAGTAGTGAGTGAGGTGTATTATGAGTACAATAAATTGTGTAAACAAGAGAAATAACAGTGTTTTCCTGTTGGCGACTAGAAGCTTGAACAAGAGGTGAGTGTAGAGATGCATAGAGATACTCTCAATATCTAAAAAAGTGAAGAGGTGCTTCAGTTGGGCTTTTCTTCACGCCTTCCTTAGTATTAGGGCAAAAGTAGGCAATCCTAGTGTTAGAACGTAATGGTGTCTTCCACACATAGCTGAATGCCTCTTGGCTGACAATTGCATCAGCCTTAGATCAGTGTTTAATTGGTGTGGGTGGAAGGGCATGTTATGTGAAGAAAGAGAATATTTTATGAGAACAGCTATTTTCGTCTGCAGGCTTGGGCTGTTGATGGTAGCCAGCTACATTAAAATCTCAAAATTGAGACTCCATACTAAGGAAAATCAGAACAGGTAAAACTGAGGAATAGCTAGGAGGCTAATAATGAATTACAGATTTTCAGTCAAGTGTGCAGGGTTCTGTTATTCTGCTGTTGTATTCTGTTTTCTTTTTCTGTGTTAATTATCATAATACTGAAAGACTTGGGTCAGGTACTGTAAATTACTGTTCCATGAAAATAATGATAAGCTTTCTTGAATTAATGTGTTTGTATTTAATTCTGGACGCCAGAATTTTTCTAAGTTGAGAAAATGCTTTTTGGATCATCAGAAAAATCATGTATTTAGCCACATGAATGGTAACTCTTGATTCCAGAGCATTTTTAAGAGATGAGAGGTTATGCCTCTCAGGACAGGAATGTTTTAATTAGTGTAAAAACAGCAACATAAAATTAGGTGGAGGGAAAGGTAGGTGACTATTCTCAGTTATGAACCTGTGGTTCGCTTCAGGTATAAGTAGGAGGAGAAATGTCCTTCATCTTGACAAAGTTATGGATAGAGGGTCAGTGAAGTGTGTATAGTGCTGTGTGTCCCATGTACAGAGAAGCCATTTCTCCTTTGTGAGGGTCTTCAGTGAGAGAACCGAATGGGTAACCGAGTAGTATATCTTTCACTTCTTTTTAGCTGAAAAGAGAATTGGTTTCTTTGGGGGGGAGAAATAGAAACTTGGAGAGGAGAGAATTTACGCATAGCCAGCAGAGAATGCACTTGTAGATCTAAGGAAAGGATATGATTGTTTTATATATTTTAAATAGCAGCTTTATGTCTGTATGCCTTTATGGTTCTCAAACATATTCATATTTGCTACTTCCATCGCTATCCAAAGAACTGCAGATAACTTGTGTACTTTGTAATCTAGCTTTTAGGGAAATAATGTCAACTGATTGCTGCGAGAGCTTGGAACTCAAGGAGCCAGCAGTGTGCTCAGGAGGCCAAGAAGGCCAATGGCATCCTGGCTTGTATGAGACCAGCAGGAACAGGGAAGTAATTGTCCCCTGTACTCAGCTCTGGTGAGGCTGCACCTCGAGTACTGTGTCCAGTTTTGGGCCCCTCGCTGTAAGAAAGACATCGAGGCCCTGGAGCGGATTCAGAGAAGGGCAACAAAGCTGGTGAGGGGTCTGGAGCACAGGTCTTATGAGGAGCGGCTGAAGGAGCTGGGATTGTTCAGTCTGGAGAAGAGGAGGCTCAGGGGAGACCTTATTGCTCTCTATAACTACCTGAAGGGAGGTTGTAGTGAGCTGGGGGTCAGCCTCTTCTCTCGTGTGACTAGTGATAGGACTAGAGGGAATGGCTTCAAGCTGCGCCAGGGAAGGTTCAGGCTGGACGTTAGGAAATACTACTTCTCTGAAAGAGTGGTCAGGCACTGGAATGGGCTGCCCAGGGGGGTGGTGGAGTCACCGACTCTGGAGGTGTTCAAAGAACGTTTGGATGTTGTGTTGAGGGACATGGTTTAGCGAGAACCATTGGTGATAGGTGGATGGTTGGACTGGATGATCCTGTGGGTCTTTTCCAACCTTAGTGATTCTATGATCTAACTTGGGCATGCGCTTCACCTTCTGACATAGGAGTTCAGTACATGTATTTCTGTAACAGCAATAGCACTTCTCTCCATCTTCTTCAGTGTAATTCTTAGCACATTTGGTTTTGATCTTATTTTTTATGTACACTCTGTAGTGTATCAAAACATGAGTTTTTAATAAAGATGTCTTAAGTATTCGTCTTCACAGTCGGAATCCTGACATTCTGTATAAAATACTTGTGTTAGCATGCATACCTTCTCAAAATAGTAAGTGTGTTGGTGGAGTTTTTCTCATTTGGCTTTCAAAAAAATTCCATAAGAAACAATTGGATTCCATATCTAAATAAGGGGAGAGTCCCTCAGTGGATTAGCTTGACTGATGGTAGAGGTAAATTCCGGAGTGTATGTTTACCTTGTGTTCTCTGCTGCTAGACTTTACACTTTCAGAGCAGCACAGGGCTTTCTGTTCTTTGTTAAATATTTATTTACATGTAGATAAATCACTAAAATAAAAAGAACGTTTGTATTTAAATATACTGTAAGTTCTGATTAGATGAAAATAGATATGTAACATTATTGAAGTGACACAAATAGCTTTTTCATCAGAAAACATGCTTGTTTTCTGGCCTGCTACAGTTCTGAAACGCATGTATTGTCTTTGAAGAAATGCGTAGTCAGATACACAAAATTATTCAGACTGTCTTTTTTTTGGTTAGCAAGTATTTGCTCAACATGGTGCTGCATTACCTTAAATCTAATGCTAATATAATGAATCATTAAAATAATATGAAAACCCCTTAGTGTCAATTAAAGATTTACAAAGGTGACAGTCTGGTGCTGAGATCTGGTTTTAAAATCTTCAAATTAATATTTTGCTTTCTACATCTTTGTTAGATGAATATGCTCAGTTCTGAAACGGTGCATCTTCTCAGACTTGGAATGCAGGGTATACCATGGTGGCTTTCCAGCCAATGAAAACCTGAACATCATCCTCAACAGCAGTGTGGGAGAGCTGTATGGTCAATGCACTTTTTGAATTAACCCGGTTTTGCAGTCCTTTGTCTTCTCTCTCTTTAACTGTCTTCTATATATCAGAATTTTAATTTCTTCAGTATTGTTGAACTATTCCACGAATGAGCACACTAGTGTTGCATTAAATTTTGCTTGGCTGGCAGTTTTGTGCATTCTGAAATTTGCATATCCCCAGGCAAGATTTTGCATTCTGGGTTAGTTATATTGCCTACAATCTAATTACTTAACTGCCGTTATGTTGAAGGTTAGTTATATAAAACAGTTTACTATTTAAAATTCATATACAGAAGATTCTCTTTTTGTAATTTGCTTCTTTGGTAGCATAATAGACATCAATGGCTTCTAAGGTGAGAAGTTAGAATATAGTATGTGACCAAGGATATAGGCCTAGGGATGTATACAGTATGAGCTCTCCTTTCTTTTGGAAATAAGTAAAGGAGAAAAGAAATGGGTTTTTGATGGTAACCAGATGGGCATTCTTTAGAGAGGACTTGAGTTTCAGGAAACACTAAAACTCAGATTCTTGTAATCCACGACACTGAGTTCTTGGGAACCTACAGCCAAAATTTGGAGCCTCTTAAAATCAGTAATACCTTTTGAAAGTCTTGATTCTAGTGTTTAAATTAAATTGCATAAGATGTTTGACATTATTTTCAGCTGTGAGTGTTTATGGATCGTTGTATGTATTCAGCCCATGTGAAAATGAGTGGTGGTGAATGTTTCCTTACGAGCCAATTAAATGAGAAAGCTATATGCCTTAGTTGAATTTGCATGTATGTGTGTGGATCTATGTAGATTGAGAAGCTGGTTAAAGAAGTGTTTGAGTGTTTATTATTTTATAAGCATTTATCTTTATGTATTTTATAAGAATATAATTACATATTGTATTGTATTACATATGTAATTGCATATTCTTTTTCTTCTTGTCTTGTCACTTTTGTAGTACATTTTACTACCTGTGGTGAAAAGCAGTACTTTTCATTCTCCTGTTGGCCAAATAAGCCTGAACATGTAAACCCTGAATAAGGATAGAAGCCCCCAACTCCAGAATAGGTTTGTTGCCTGTACTTATTGCAGAGAACAAAGATTTTGGATAAAAAAGCTCTTTTGCATACTAGGCAGGTTCAGAAATGGGAATTGCAAATTCTGAGTATCTCCTCTGTCACCTCCCACTCACAAAACAACTCTTATTGCAACGTTTTCTCTTGGAAGGCAGCTAGTGGTCTAAGTGCAGCAGTTGGCAAATACTTCACAAGGAAAGTGTTGCATAGTAGGAGGTGATAAAAAAAAAATAATAATAAAATAAAAAAATTGGGGGAATAAGGAGAAAAGAAAGCTAGGCTAGGATGGTAAGAAGAAATTATTTTACCTTTTGCCATCCAAAATAGAAGTTAACACTGAGTTTAGCGTGGCTACAGTGCAGCAGCGAAGCACAGGAGACGAGATATGGAAGTGTAACTAAAGGCAATCTTACCAGGCCAGTGCTCTGGCATGGAAGTGATTGGCAAGGAGGCCCTGTGCAAGGAATGAAATCCTGTCTCCATTAATGTGGAAAATTATGGCTTCAACTGCAAAAGCTGTTAAAACTTGGAAGGAATTAGCATATTGCTTGCACTGAAGGGCACCTGGAGCTGAATGGCTAGGTTAAATCATTCAATAATGATTAATGAGATTCATTGCTTAGGTTATACAGCCTTTAAAAATTAAAAGGAATAATTTAAAACTAGATGCAGAGCAGAAAGAAAGATTCATGGCTACTATTTACCTCTTGAATGCAGAAGGTGGAGGTAAGTATTCTTTACTGATACAATGAGAAATCTGTGAAGTGCCGCTATTAAGTTTAGAAACTAAGAAATTAATTTCAGAACAATTGATCTGTGTAATATTCTGTGAACGTAAAAACATGAATTCAGTAACTGAAGTCTTCCAGTATGAAAGAATGTGCAGGGCTGAATTTTGCTGCTGCTGAGTACTTTGCTTTTTACTTTGCTTTATATATATATATATATATATATAAAGCCTGTAGGTAATATAGTGAAAAATAGAAAGGGAAACAAGAATAGAGACACACAGAGCATTTACTTTTCTTCAGCGTGATTCTGGCAGTTACTGAGCTGAATGGTAATGTAGTTTGGTATCATATCAGGGATAATGTTTGTAATGTTCAAAAGCTGTCATTCCACAGGAGGCTTGTAGTACTGATGTGAATATACTTCTGTTTACTTTCAAGTTTTTAGTGGAGAGAGCATAGAAGTCCCTCCACTAAAATGAAGCACATGTTCATTAATATTTGTAGAACTGTAGCAATAAAACAAGCACTGGCATCGTTTATGGTATTACTGTTTAAAATAAGTGAGTGCATTCAACAGTTTCATAGAGGTAGACAGTAAGTGAGGTAGGTGCTTTTGGAATAAGATGTCGTTCCTCTGGGGCTTATGGCTACAAATACTAAAATAGAATTTACCTTTAATCTCTAGAGGTTGAGGTTCCCTGAATTGCACTGCTGAGAAAAATCTCTGCTGACAGCATTTCTTGGCTTTCTGTGTTGCCGTTTTCCCCACTTACTTGATGTCTGTCTTGGTTGTCTTTCAAATTTTGATTCACTTATTCCCTCAATGGAAAGCGAGCAAGTAAGAATATTTAAAGCTAGACAATTGCTCCATTCTTATCTGTATGGATCCATTAGCCTAATGTGGAATGTGAACGCTTAATTTCCTGCTGCTCACCCCCCCGTCCCACCTACCCTCTATCAGATGGGGTTGTTTTCCCTGCTGTTGCTGGTGCAGGTAGCCTAGAAAATCCAGCAGGTTTAGGTTGACCTGGTGCCTTAGTGTTCTGACCAGAAGCAATGAATGCTATTTATACAGGCAGCTTTTGTTTTTGCTTTCTTTTTATTATAAGGTTCATTGGTGTTGCGAACATCTAATTGTGATTGATAACTTATGAATTTGGAAGAGAAATGCCTATTTAATAGTGAAAGAATTCAGTTTTTATTCCAAAAAGATTGGTTTAGTGTCCTCCCTCAGATTATCGTGTCGTTAGGATTGATATTTCTGTCTTTGATAGCAATTTACGTTTTATTTTACATAAATTTACAGAACATATATTTTATTTGCCTCTTACCTTATCGCGGGAAGGAAAGCAGCAATCTCGTAGCTAAAAATGCATGGTGGACAGTCCAGCATTAATTAGAAATAAACGGTTTTAGTAATTTCATTTGGTCATTTCATCACGATTCCTGTAGGCTTGCAGTTGATCACTTTGCGTCTCATAAAACTATGTTTTATTCTGCTCACTTCATGCAAGTCAAGTAAAAAGCCACATCCACTTAATGAATCCTTTTCTTTGCAATGAGCTGAACGTGGCATTTGTTTTTGTTTTAGCAGTCATGAAATCACAGGGTGTTGGCGACAAGTCCATTACTGGCACTGTGCACTGTGTTTCTGAGGGCTCTTACTCCACCCAACACATTATGTGTACGGACTGTGATGTACTTGTTAAGACTCGTTTTAAAATAAGGGATTCCTTGCTGAAAACAAAACAACAACAAAAAACAGTAATAAAGAGAAAATAAAAATAGGTCCCTGTTCTGTATTAGCAGAAATGAAAGACGCAGCGACTCATTCCTTTTGTGGCTTGAGGAGGAAAAACAAAACCTGGATGAATTCTCAGCTCCTTCAAGTCAATGGAGTTCTCACTGCTGATTTTGATTTTTACCTCCAGCTGTATGTCACTGTGCGACTGTGATATTACATAGAAATGAGTAGTAGAGGAGGGAAATAAGACAATCATGTCACTCGTAAACTTAGTGTGGAAAGTTTCAAGGATAATCAAACTCCACGATTTAGTATCCATTTTTATCAGTCACTGCAAGGTTGGCTTTGTTGCATGTCCCATAGTGTTGGTGCTATTGGTATGTATTCTATGAAACTCATTCCTTCCCTTGTTTTCTAAAAAAGCACATTTTTTTTAATCTACTTTATTTGATTGTTTTAATTTGCTTGACTGATAGCTTTTTCAAAACATTCAGCTTTGAATTTTACTGTGCTATGTAACATACTCTTTTTCTCTGACTCTTAGTCAAGATTGTGAGAGAAGTAATAAACAAACCTTAAGATTTTGTTTTGTACGGATTCTGATTTAAAAACAAACAAAAAAGCCAAAAGAGAAGTAGTTCAATATTTTTGTTGTCTGCTTAGGTTTGAAAATGAATACAGAGTCTGGTTCCTACTAGATAGAACTTGGAGGGATCTGTGATATATTGTAAATGAAACATTAAGCACAGATCACTTCTTTAAAGGAAGAACAGTACTAGCTGTTTAAAATTAAAGCATGCTCATCAACTTTTAGAACACGCTATTTCCAAATCTCTATTTAATTTCTCCTTTTACAAGAGTTTTAAGAAAAAAAGTAAGTCAGACTATTCCTGTGTGACTAGTCTATTTTGGTTAGAAGTACCAGGTGTCTGATCAATAGCATGTGCTGGGAAGCATGCATTTCATCTCCGCAGAGACTTTAAATGCACTTATTTTAAACTTTCATGAGCTACGAGTTGTGTGCCTTGTTTTGTTTTCAGCTGGGCAGTGCTAGGTAGAGTTTTGTTATTTCACTGCAGATTTAGGACACAGATATGTACGTATTTTTCTTCAGGCTTTTAAGGGCTCATTTTTAAGTGGTAGATCATTATTCTACGCATCAAAAGTGAAGGGTGATTAACTCCGTCTGGGTGCATGCAGTGTAATTTTAGAGGCTACAAATGTTGTTACAAGTCAGGTTAAGGTTTAAAGGTGAAAGTTTGGCTGAATGCGTTTTACAGCTTTAAGTTAATGTACGCAAACAAAGAAACTCTTGTTTTCTACCCGCTTATGTCTAGTGAGCAAGTAGCTAATGTGGTACAGAAAAGAAAATGTGAAGATTGTGCAGTTTGCCATCAAGTTCAAACTACGTGCTTATTTCAATTCCTAAGTCCCGTTAAGTTAACTGAATCTAACGCAACTTTCATTTAGGCTGTTCATCTTCTAAATGTGAAGTAAAATGATGATGGCTTTAAAGTAAGTGGTATCTATTATAGCTTAAATTTTATACGTGAATATATTTTAGATTTGCTCATATGCCATTAAGTAATTCAAAGAAGCTATTGAGCTACAACCCCAATAAAACTTCCCCAGTGTATTTAAGCTTTCATTCTAGATAGTTCTTAAGTTCTGTTCGTAACCTGAATTCCTCTCAATTTTCTCACTCACTGTTGAACTGAAGTATATGGAAATTAGCTGTGTGGGATGGGAATGTGTGTTCTTTGAGTGACATGGAAGTTTTTAAAAGAAATTGTAACCTTTCTGTATAAGATACTAACCTGATTCACTGTGTTGAAGTTAGAAAAAATGAGACAGGTTGGACTTGTCAACCCCAACTCTCCCCCCTTTCTAATTAAAGTTTTCTTAGAGCCAAACAATTTGGAAGCTTTTTTGAATTTCATTGATCTATTTCATTTACATCAAATATAAGCAAAATGGTGTGCATTTTTATAGGACCCTGTAGTAGTGTAAGAAACTGTTCAATTATAGCTGAAGAGGTGACCCATTCTGACAATAGTTCTGTTTGCAAATGGCTTGGCATGTAAATGGAATAAAACAAAATGGAAGTGATTAATGGAAATAAAAATAAACACTTTCTGTTCTTGGTAAATGATACCTTTAAAGCACAGCAGCCTTGTAGAGCATAATTAAAGTTGTAAGAACTAGGATAGGATGAGTGGCCCCTATTCTCTGAGGTCACAATTGGAAATACAGAGGTCAGGGTTTTGCACTTAGCCTTATGTAAACAATGTCATGCCCTAGTAAGTATAAGAGCTGATTTAACAAGGTTAAGCTAATTAAAAAACAAAGAAAAAAATGCAGGTGTGCTTACTTGATATAAAAACTTGCTTACAGTCACTATATCTTCATTTAACTGGCTAATGGGGAAAAGCATACAGAGAAGGTAAGAACAGTGGAAGTAAAAGCTTTTATTTATGCTAGCTTGTGGATACCTGTTGATACAAAGTGATTCCCTTGTGTCAGACTCTTACAATAACATTCCTGCAGTTTTCCCAGAGTCTGTTCCATGAAATCTGCAGATAAACAGTTCATTTTCACCTGAGTTCAGAAAGAGACTTGTTTTTTAGAGCACTTCTTTTCCACTGAGGTCTAGGTATTGCTTTATTTTGCTATTGAGCTCATGTCCTTATCCTTCTTGCGCTACTGAGTAGTTCTGTATATCTCCCAAGTATATTAAATCATTGGTTGCAGAGATATTTCTTTTTTTCTTTCATTAGTGGTTTGGATTATGTATTGAGGCCTACGTTTATGCATGGTAGGAAAAGAAATGGAAGGGTGTGGAGATATCCTAGGAATTTTCTGTTGGGAATTGCATTAGTTTTCTTTCTCTCTCTGTGCCTCATCTCCAGCCCTTTTTGTGTCGTTATGGTGCACTGCCAGTCAGAAAGAACCACTAGCTCCAGACAGAACACGCCTCTGACGGTTAAAAGAAGGATGACTGGCAAAATCCAGAATAATTCAATTGAAAACAGAGTTCTGTAACCTAAAGTCTGGCAGCCACAGCCACCACTCCCTTTAAGAAGTTCCAAGGGCAATTGTTCAGGCTTTCACATGCTTTGTCTAGTTATCCAAAAGCTGTGAATGGGACGGGCTGACCAGTTAGATCTGCAGTTAGAACTTTCTGGTTGTGTAATTGGTCACCTTTTTATCACGACAGTATAAGAGGAATGCAGGCCCTCAGAGAAGAGGAAAGATAGGCAAAGAAATGCACTGTGGTTAGTTTGCAACATTCTTTAGGCAAGTTTTCCTTAGCGTGAAATGCTGCTTTAATATAGGTCAGCTTTAACTGTTGTAAATGAGTGCATTTCTGGTGAAGTCAGTGAACCAGTGTTAATTACTTCACTTGAGAATTGCCCAAGTAGATGAGCAACTGGCAAATTCAAAGGCAAACATTTATCCTGCAGGAAAAGTTCAAGTCAGTCTGATGTTTTGTATTTGTTTTCTTCTCAACTCTTCTGAGAAAGAAGTCAATGTTCCTACATCCTGATTGTGTTTATTGCAAGTAGAGTTTTATTCACAAATGAACTGTTTGTAAACTGTTGCTGTTGTGAACATAGAGGGATAATGAGTACTTGTGCCTCTTGTTTCAGATCCTCTCTCCACTAATAAAAGGAGTGGGATCTGAGTTGAGCTGAACAGTGGTTAGATCACAAACCTCCAGCCATCCCTCAGCATGACTGACATAATTAGCAGCTTCTAGGCTGAGGAGACTGAAGTTTCCTTTTACGGAAACATTTGTCCCATTCACAGAATAGAGGTGTAATGTGACCCAGGGCTTTTGATATGTCTAGTGAAAATGAATTAAATGCCTTGTTTCCCTCCCTTCCCCTCCAGCTCCCTAGAGCTTACTTTGCTTTATTATCATTGGTATATACCTGACACTCTTAAATAGTACAAAGAACAGGGCATAGAGTAGTTACATCTTTGAGGCACATAAGGATGCATGTTCTATCCACGCAAAACTACTTCATCCGAGATGGCCTTTGATCAGGCTGCTCCCTGGGTTACCAGTGTATGTTACAGGAGTTTGCAAGAGTTAAAGATTTCAGGTGGTCAAAAGATAGTGGCCTTACGGGTCAAGTGAAAGTGGCAGCCCTGTTTTTGCAAGCTAGATGAGACAAAGGTGGTGACTTCAAAAACTACGTCAAAGTAATTAAGCCATTAAAGTTTCATGATCTAATATTATCAAGTAATGCTGTCTATAATCCTGAGATGAGTCAGATGCTTTTAGTACTGGCCTGCATGCTACTTAGGATATACAATAGGAAAATATATAGCATACTAGGTACTGCACAATCTTCCAGTAGACATATAAATGATGAAAAATATACAAACCAATTTTCCCCCCTCACCTTTCTTGTTTCCTTAACAATTAAGTATTACCCAGGGACTCTTCAAGACTAGACCTTTCCAAGTGATGGAGGAAGACTAGCTGTCATTTCTAGCTGAGACTCATCAGAGAATCTCTGAATCATGAGATATTTCACCTCCCAGAGGGTGGTGAATGTAAAGAAAGATTTGGACAAATGCAAAGAAAGATCCCTCAGTGTTTATTTTTACCTTTGCTGTAGGACTTTTCCAAACTGAAAGTTTAAAGGCTTATACTTTTATGTTATGTTTTATACATACAAGAAAACTGGTGATTGTGTGGTTTTGTGTTTACTGTAATCTCACTGTGGTTTCGCATCTTAAACTCTCATGGGTTGCAGAGGCAAGTCAGGTATTTACCATTTCTGGCCCTGGGCTTGCACAGGAATTTATTTTGTTAGGGATCACATTCACAGAATGGGATTTTTCTTTTATTTTGCACGTCAGTAGAACTGCGGAAGTGAGTGATCTGAAGCCTTGTGCTGACCTGTGTGCCTGCTGGTCAGAAAGTAATTTTCTAGGTCCAGGCCCTCCACGTTGGTAGAGAGTTGAAGACACTTGTATGTCAGTACTTGAGAAGCACTGTTTAACATGGTGTGACTGTAAGAGTGATGGAGATGGCCAGTGACCTATGGGTTCTCAGCACCATGTACTAATTATTCAGAAAATAGCCTTGTATACAGTAATTGCCCAGCAGTTCCTTCCTTCCTCATTTGAAATTCCTTAGCTCTGATAGCGGTGTAAGAGAATACAACAGAAAGCTTTGTGATTTAACTTGGTTGTCTGGTTCCTCTGTTATTTTTTTTTTAATGCTTCACTTATGTTTTTAACAGTCTCTCCAGACGTCCTGCCCTGCCCTGCTTATGGGGATTTACTTTTAATTACAGCTTGAGTTAACTTTTCTTTGAACATGTCAAGTTATGTTTCTAAAATACATATGTATTTTTTCTTGGGTCAGGTATTATATAATGTATCTGGTATGTTTTGGAACGTGCATAGTTCCCTGGCAACTGTTAAGCAAAATTATGCCTCTATGTTTATTGTAGTGGAGGAAATTATTATTTTACTCTTAAGTTACATACCAAGCTAACTTTTTTTTAAAAAAAAAAAAAAACGAAGTAATGCCCTGAGGGATAAAGCGGGATCAAAAGGTGTTTCTATTTAAGAAGTTAGTTTAAATATAGTCAGTGTTAATGTTGTAATTTTGCTAATATTCTTACCCAGTGAAATGACTTGGCAGTCTTGAGGCCTAAAAGCAATTTTTGGGACAGGTGTCAGATGAGGCTATTTCCTTCCAAACTGTTTTCTGTGTCATTAAAGACTAAGTCATGATAGCAGGGATCTATTTGTATCTGGGCCTGAATTCAGCTAAAGGAAATAGTATTTCCAGAATTTGCTGGTGAAAAGTGTCAGAAAGTGTACTAGAGTTGACACACACACATAGATCACGTATAAAGTTTCTCAGTTTTCATGGCTATAGCTCACTTCCTGAAATTAATAAACCTGGCTTACAGGCATACAGGCTTAAATAAATACATGAGCAGAAATAGTGGGGAAAAGTATGAGACATAAATTGTAGTTTCTCTGAATTGGAATCTGACTAGGGGATTACAGTTGAATGAAAGTCATGTTAGGGATAAATACTTCATGTATCCTCTAACGGTGAAGCCCTACTTTTGTTTTGATTTTTGTTTATTTGTTGTTTGAGTGCGCGTGCATGTTTTTGAATCAAACTCCTTAGTAGAAATAAAATAAATAATTCTATCAGTTAATAATTAGCAATCCCCACTGCCATTACTTCTGTCAGATTATGGAGAAATAATGGAAATATTCACTGTGCTTATTTTTCCATGCTTGATGTGTAATGTATAGCACTCTAGTTACATTAGATTGTTAAAATGTTGCAAGTACCCTTCCTATGATAAGATTCACTTACTTGAAAGTATAGTTGGAAGTAAGAGTTGGATTTGTTTGCCTGTGATTGATAGGCACGCTATCATGATGTTAGGTTTGCAGTAGGCTGGATTATCACCAATATTACAAGTCTTTGCTTGGTTTTTATGTATTAATTCGTACTACTGCTTTATTATTTTCAGTGCATCACATGTACTTGAAATGTACATTGTTAATAATACGTTTTTGAAGTTCAGAACATCTTGTATTTTTTCAAGATAAAAAGAAAACATTATTTCTTTGAATTCAATTTTAGGAGCAGCAGGAAAAGAATTTTCTAGATTACATGTAGTCTCACTTTTTTCTCTCACTGGATGAAGACATTCTTACCACGATGATAAAATCTTAACTATTTTGGTTACGTTTTTTTCATCTTTTTCACTTTGAACAGGCTTAAGGAGTAAACCTTTCAAACAGAGATTATATTAGCTTCCAAAAATAAGCTCTTTCTCTCCTTCCTCAGTCTCTAGGAAATTAAAGTAATTTGTCAGGGGAATAGACTTCAAAGTGATGTCAGTAAAACTGATAAATAAAATCATGCAAAAATAATTAAATACTTGTTGCAAAAGTCAAGTCAGAATCCATATGGTGAATGGTTTGGGTGTGCTCTTATCTCAGTGTCAGTTAAGAGAGAATTGGATTTGGGACCAGGTAACATAACATAACTAGGATAATAGTTCTCAGTTCCAGTGAACTTCGTGGTAAATAGCTTAATATGTACAGTATTTTTGGGCAGGTACATAAACAATCAGTTTCTGTCTGGTTATATAGAATAGAACAGTTCAGTTGGAAGGGACCATCAAGGGTCATTGAGTCCAATTGCCTGACCTCTTCAGGGCTAACCAGAATTTGGCACATTAATGAGGGTATTGTCCAAATGCATGTTGAACAGTGACACTCATGGAGTATCAACCACCTCTCTACGAAGCCTGTCCCAACGTTTGACCATTCGGCCATCACGGGAAATAAATGTTTCCTACTGCCCAGTCTGACCCTTCCTTAATGCAGCTCTCTGCTGTTCCCATCCTGCCATCAGTTCCCAGGAGCAGAGCCCAGCACATCCCTCTGCCTCCCCTCTTCAGGGAGCTGCAGGGAGCAGTGAGGTCACCTCTTGACCTCCGAGCAGCCCAAGTGCCCTCAGCCTCTCCTTGCAGGACACACCTTCAGCCCTGTTACCAGCTGTGTTCTTCTGTCAGTTTTAAGACACCCAAATATTTAGCATTTCTTTAGTATTGCTTTTTTGGCATTGCTTTGTACAATGGAAATAAATATTACTGAATTATAAACAGAAGCAGCACATGCAAGTAGCAGAGTTTACTAGGTAGTAATTTTGTTGCTTACTACTTTGTTGTATTTTCCTAGCTATGGAACACTGTTCATATATATATTTATATATATATGTGTGTGTGTGCATATATATATACAGGATTATTAAATCCCAATCTTGAAGACAATTCACTGTTTTAAGTAAGACAAAAGTATCTATTTCTTCCTTCCAAAGGTCTCACACCAAATTCCTTTGCTGATATAGGTGAAAGGATCAATTATTTTTTGCCCAGATCAAACTTACATATCTTATCTTCAAGATTCCTGATTATCGTGTTTGAAATAAATTTATCTTTGCATAAATAACATAAATAGTAGTCTGTTGTGACTTGTTTTGTTCTGTTGTTCCTAGCACATTCATCCTCCTTTAACAACTTTAGGACTTCAGTCCTCTACTACTGCTTGTTTCCTGTATTTCAAATACAAGTATAGGTACTCTAGAGAAATAAAAGAGGGGGGAATGTTTTCTAAGACTATATTCATCCTTAAACAAAAAGTGAAGTGTCTCAGAGTGTTACTAAAATGAGGAAGTTTGTAATTAGAAAATACGTGTTTTTGTTTTGTTTTTTAAGTGTGTATTTAAACAACATGCTGGTATAACTGGGAAACTTCAGACGTTGTTTATAAAATACTTCCCCCCCCCCCACACACACACATATTAGAGTAGTAAATGCCATTTTAAAAAATATGTATGACAAGCAAATCATTGCATCTGCCATTCATTTTTAAAGATTTCTGTGTGATTCTTTGTACGTCTGTTGTTTGAGAAACCAGTTGAAACATCACTATGTTAGTGCTACAATTTCTGTAGAAAATGCCACTCTTCCCCTTGCCTCTATGCTCTCGTATCTTCCTACTTTGCTTGATTCTGCTGGGTGAGCTTAAGGCCAGTCTGCACCTATTACTTCACTTCCGATGTGGGAAATGCTGGTCCACGGACTAGAACTCTGAACAAATTTAAATTTTACATCATATACTAGTTACAAGGTAGAATTGCTGTTGCAATATAAATGGTCTGCAATGCCAGGGCCCTCCATTTTTGTCTATGACAGATTGCGGTGCTATGGTGGAAAGCATTTTTATCTTGCAAGTAAAAAGTAGTTGGCTCAAAAAAGTGTCTGAGATTAAGTATTATAAGGTATGATTAAAGACACAGTGTACTATTTTACAAAATCGTTTATAGCACTAGTGTTAAGTACCTGTATGAAAAATGATTTCCACTTTTTTTTTGGATTAATATACTATGTAAATTCTAAAAAAAGCCTTATATGGTTCTATATATGATTACTGAATTAAATTTAATGTAAGAGAGTGTAAAGATGATAGTGAGTCCATGTTATCCATGTGGCTCTATTGTATTAAACTGTGAACATCTTAGAAGAGCCTCTGTTAGTGGCTGTGGTCTGTTAGTGGTTTGCAGCTTACAACTAAGGATCCATCTTCAAGGAAGGACCAAAAATATACTTCTTCTCTAATGACAGATAGTAATGGAGAGGACTTTTGGAGCTGAAAAATTGAGTCACTGAATTTTCATGTAACATGTTCTCCATGTATGTACGTGTATGTATGTATTGATCCTACTTAGTCAGATTTTCACCTACCTATAAGATCTGACTTGTTTAGTCTAAAGATGATATCCATCCTAGGGTTCTGAAAAGATGGCTGATGTGGTTGCTGAGCTGCTCTCTGTCATATTTGAAAAATCATGGCTGTGTGGTGAAGTCCCCGGTGACTGGAAAAAGGGAAACGTTATTCCCGTTTTTAAGAAAGGGAGAAAGGAAGAGCCAGGGAACTACAGGCCGATGAGCCTCACCTTTGTGCCTGTGAGGATCATGGAGTAGATCCTCCTGGGGCCTATGTTAAGGCACATGTGAGATCAAGAGGTGATTCGAGACAGCCAGCATGGCTTCACCAAGGGCAGATTGTGCCTGACCAATCTGATGGCCTTCTATTATAGAGTGATGGCTTCAGTGGACTGGGGAAGGGTGGTGGATGTCATATACTTGGCCTTCTGCACAGCCTTTGACATGGTCCCTCACCACATCCTTCTCTGTAAATTGGAGAGGTATGGATTTGAAGGATGGACTGTTTGATGGATTAGGAATTGGTTGGCTGGACACAGCCAAAGGATTGTGATAAATGGTCCTGTGTCAGGATGGAGGCCAGTCACAAGCGGCGTCCCTCAGGGGTCGGTCTTGGGACCGGTGCTCTTCAACATCTTCATCCATGACATAGACGATGGCATCAAGTGTACCCTCAGCAAGTCTGTGGATGACACCAAGCTGAGCAGTGCAGTCGATACACTGGAAGGAAGAGAAGCCATCCAGAGGGACCTGGACAGTCTGGAGAAGTGGGCCCATGAAAACCTAATGAGGTTCAATAAGGCGAAGTGCAGGGTGCTGCACTTGGGTTGGGTAAAGACAATCCCAGGTATTTATATAAACTAGGGGAAGATCTCATTGAGAGCAGCCCTGTGGAGAAGGACTTGGGGGTCCTGGTAGATGAGAAGCTGGACATGAGCCAGCCGTGTGCACTTGCAGCCTGGAAGGCCAACTGTGTTCTGGGCTGCATTAAAAAAGGGGTGGCCATGAGGGAGAGGGAGGTGATTGTCCCCCTCTACTCGGCTCTTGTGAGGCCCCATCTGGAGTACTGTGTCCAGGCCTGGGGTCCCCAGTACAAGAAGGATGTGGAGCTCTTGGAGCAGGTCCAAAGGAGGGCCACTAAGATGATCAGAGGGCTGGAACACCTCTCCTATGAGGAAAGGTTGAGGGAACTGGGCTTGTTTAGCTTGGAAAAGAGAAGGCTCTGGGGAGACCTCATTGTGGCCTTCCACTACTTGAAGGGAGCTTATAAACAGGACGGGGGAACGGCTGTTTACGAGGGTAGATAGTGATAGGACAAGGGGGAATGGTTTTAAACTGAGACAGGGGAGGTTTAGGTGAGATATTAGGAGGAAGTTTTTCACGCAGAGGGTGGTGACATACTGGAACAGGTTGCCCAAGGAAGTTGTAGATGCCCCATCCCTGGAGGCATTCAAGGCCAGGCTGGATGTGTCTCTGGGCAGCCTGGTCTAGTGGTTGGCAACCCTGCCCACGGCAGGGGGGTTGAAACTAGATCATTGTGGTCCTTTTCAACCCAGGCCGTTCTATGATTCATAACTAGTACTTACCTGCATTTTCTGTACTTACTGTCTGACTTCAGGTACATGTAAAAGCTTTCAGTTCTTTCACAGTAACAAAGACAGAAAAAGTTCTTGAAGATGCGTTTGCCGTATTAGCAGAGGCATAGTTGTAACCAAAGAATCTTTTATAATTAAAACAGAATGACTCAGATTTTGTGGTAGGCAGGTGGAATGCTTTGTTGTGGGTAATTAAATTACAATTCTTCTCCTCTTAGATCTTGACCACTTTCCAAGGAGTTTTCACAGCAAATGTATTGCCTGTGATAAGACCAATCTTGTCTTTGTTTGGCACATGCATTCCTTTTTACATGAGTAATGGTCAGGATTATTAGAGCTACGAATCTTTCCTGTCTGAGGATGTTCTATGTTAAGCATCTACTTTAAAATGGCAGGATTCAACTATTGCTCCTTTCTTATAGAAGGAATAAAATAGGATAATTGGATAGATTCTGACATCCTTGATGTTCTGTATACTTCTGTAATTTAAAAGTGAGTCTTTGAGCTCTATGTCATTGAATTTCCTGCTTAACCTTATTAATACAGATAGTTTTCAAAAGTGAACAAACACAGACGAGTGGTAGTCATTGGGTATGTGTATATAGTTTTTTAAATAAATTTGTTCTCTAGTACAGTGGTATTTATGTTTATTTGTTAAACTTAACCAAATACATACTATTTAATAACTAATTCATAATTCTACTCTAATGTAGAATTGATTTTATGCATAGTGTATTCAGCTGTTCTATCAGATTCTGTCTACCTTTAACTGTCCAGTCCTATTAAAATGCTTTGTGCCACAGTGATAATATTTGAATTATAAAATCTGTGTTGGGTGGTTGTTTTTCCTTTTTTTTTTTTTTTTTTTTTTTTTCCCCAAGTATTTCTCTTAGTAGAAACTGATCAAGTTAGTTTTAGGGATTTACAGAAGACTTTAAAGTTCTTATGTTTTCATTTAAGAATTCCTTAAGAATACCTCATTTGTATCTGTTGGCATCAAATATTCTTGGAATGTGAATTCAGAGAATGAAAAAAAAATACAGTTAAAATTAAAGCACTGAAGAATTAAGAGTTGATTTAAATTTTTAGATCATGTTAATAGAGAACATTGCACTGGTGTAGGGAAGGAGCATTATCAGTCATGACTCTCATCTTAAATGGCGTAACGGTGAGAAAACAGCACTATGTGTTGCCAATTTGTACAAGAAAGCAGAAACAAAGAAGCAGACGGTCTTTGATAGGAAAGCCATTAGGTACAACTTTTTTCACCTGTTAAGGCCAGCTGTCCCATGTGGGATTTTTTTTGTCACTGTTACAGTCCATAAAGCTGTAGCATGAACTGCAATCTCTGATGTTAAAAGTAATTAGTTTTACAAGATATGTCAAAAAAAAAAAAAAAAAAAGTATTGTGTAAGAAATTTGAATTAACTTCTTAATGTACTTCTCATGTTTATATTGAGTTTTTAAGTGGCGTTTTACAAACCCTATTACCGTACTTCTGCTGTCAAACTGACTAATAGACTGATCTATTGACACCATCTGTCTAAGGAATCCACAGCCGTTGTTTCAATGTCTGGTTCAGTTTTGAATAGAAGAGCATTCTTTATAGAAGGAATTGTTTCTGCATTCTTCTCTTTTCTTCCTTTTCTGCTCTTTTTCCCCTCCCGAGTATCCTCAGTGGTGATTCATACTGGAATTTCCCACTGTTTCCCCCTGCCATGCACACAAACACACTTCCTTTTACGTATCCAGTAAATTTCTCTGTTGATTCTCCAGTATACTATAATATGTTGGCATGTTTTATCACATTATAGGAGCTGTAGGGCATCTGGACAGAAATAAAACATTAGAAGCTCGTTTTGCAGATTATTCTCTTAAATTGTTTTGTTCTTTTTGAAGCTATTTGATGTATATAGATAATGTTTCTAGAAATTAACTGGTGATGTGTTAACCAGATTTAATTGTCTTCTGAGACACTGTTAAGAGATATTTCTGCAAGGTGGATGAGTCAAATTTTACTTAATATGCATTATGCATATTTCTTTAAAAAAAAATGCTTATAATTGAGTAATACAAGAGTGTTTGTGGATAGTAAAGCATACATAGACCGATATGCAGTGTTCCAGCAGTAACTAATGCTGTCCAGTCTTGCCATTTATGGTTGGCAGAGGCAGCACAATGCTCTAGGCAAATTACACTGCTAATGGAGATTATTTGGATGGACAACTGCATTTATATTAAAACATAAACTTCTGTAAATATGATGTTCTGAAGCATGGTGGTGCTTTAGCTTGAGGTTTGCTGAACCATTTGCTAATATCTGTGAAATGAAAATAGTAAATTCAGTCTCCAGATGAACAGTGATTGCTGAAAGATCTATCAAGTTAAGCAAAATTAAAGCCAATGGTTCAGCTACTCTCTTGATTGTATTGAGCCATGTAAGGTAATAGTATTTCTAAGTTCATCTGCTGACATGTTCTGTGAGACTATTTTATGTTGAAACAAAATTCAAGTGTAAAAGGTATTTACTTAGACTGTGCTTAGGTCTACTCAATCACTATAATCTAACCACAGAATGTTTTTTGCAGTGAATTGTGTACATTTTTGAAAGTAGTTACCATTTGTGTCCACTGAATTTCTTTGGAGATCTCTGAGAAAAGACAAAGTTTGGCTTTTTCTGAATTTCCTGCGCTGGTTATTCTTTACAGTGAGATTTGAATGTCCCTAAATTCTTATTCTCTTGTTCCAGAGAAGTAGATTACCCACTGATTTATTCACATTAGTGAAATAATTCTTAAGATAACTTTCACCATCGTAGAAACATCAGTTATTGTCTCTTAATAGAGACAGTCTTCTAAACAGCACTGGGAGCAGTATTTACTACTTCACTTTTGTCTGCCTCTGCAGACTTTTTTCCCCCAGTAGTTGAACCAGCATACTGTAGAATAATAGGTTTCCATAAGGACAGAAATCTTCTTAATAGGGGTGAGAGTATTGTACGTTAGTGAAGGAGAATATGTAAGTTGTTGCATGGAGAGAGAGGAGACGATAATGATTAGCACTAATAAGCATGCAAGGCTTTCGGCACTTGTGTTCACAGCAGTATTTTGTGGAGATGGCCTCTTTAATGTTATTTGTCTTTTTTCTTCCCTTCCCCTGATAATTCATCCTTGTCATCGTGAGAGCTTTTAACATAAAAGTAACGATTTTTAGTAATTCATTCTAGGCTTTATGACAGCATTAATAGGAAAGTGGTGATTTTTCTATTGAAGTATACCAAGAAAGACTTTTTTCAAGGTCAGAGATGATCTCTGCTATGGCTTGATTCTGCAAGTTTACATGACTATTTCTTTTGCAATTAATTACTAACGATAATCAAATTAGAGTAAAATGCATTTTTGGGATCTCTTGCACTTGAGAGTAGTGTTTCAGTTGGTTTTGCTATATAATTGCATTTATAGGGATATGAGTGAGATTATATCCTGTGTTTGTCCATCAAACTCATCTGACTTTTCTTGGAAGAAAGGAATCTAATTAAGGAGCATAGTATATTTAATGTACAGTTTCCTGTTTAAAAGTCCTGTTTGATAGTTTGTTCTTATTGCTTCTAGTTGCGTTATACTACTTTCTCAGGACTCAGCCGTGGACATCTGAATGAATGTTGGTAAATGCTTCCCGAGTAATGGTTTATCATTTGATTTGGTGTGTAAGCACACTGAGTTAAGAGTAGAATTCTACAATCACGGATCTGTAGTAAACAAACAAACAAAAACAACTCTCCAAGCACCATCTGCCTTTTTCTCAAAAATATTTTAAGTTTTTCAGTTTAAGTTTTGAAAACTGAAGCTTTAAGGATTTAGGCACTCAGATCCCATTGAAATGCATTTGGACTTGGTACTTTCATAGCCTGAACTCCTGAGTGGATCATTTCAGTGTAGGTCTGTGAGCTCACTTATTTTAATTTTGTTAGAAAAGAGCACTTTCAGTGTAGTTGCAAGGGCTTAGACAGTGAAGAAAGTAATTGTTAAGAAAAGACATCTTGGCAATGTTGCTTTTTTACTATTAGGAGTGTTTTGAGACCTCTAGAGAAAGTTGTGCAATGCATGGCACTTTTTTGCAGTGTGTGTAATGTGTATATCGTAACCGTTTGAATGTACATTATTTGGTATATTCAGCTTGTCATTAGAAGAGAAAGCAAAATAAATACTGTGCGTCTTTATTTTTGCATATGAAAGTATTACAGATTGTCTTTTACCCAATTTAAACTCAGTCATGTCTAATAGTCTCCTAATCATTTTCACATTTTCTTTCTGTGCTATCAATTTATTTCTAAGTCTTAACTTTTAGTTAGAGGCTTTTAGTAACTAAGCATTTGTACAAAAGTTGGTCTCTACAGAGGTGAATAATACAAGGTCAAAGCTTCAGTACCTAGGCTTTAACCCAGTCCCTCATGCCTTTCTTAATTAGTTAGCAGCTGACTTTCTAGAGAATTACAAGCACAAAAATGGAACTTTTTTTTTGCCTCGTTGCTAGTACTACACTGTCATACAGCAAATAAAGCACTCCTCTTTTAAACAGGAGAAAAGGCTTTTTTTTCTACTCAAAATTATTCGTATTTTTAGTTTTCTATTTTGAATCTTTTTATTTTTCCTCGATGCTGTAGTGCTTATACGTACCTAATAGAAAATGTTATAATATATGTACCTAATAGAAAATGCCAAGCACTTAGTGTTCACCCATAGCAGTTTCATTTAAGCATAAGTCAAGAGAGGAGCTAGCATGTCTTCTCACCACATCTCTGAGAGAACATGGTGGGTGGCATTCATTATTTGCTGATAGCTTTGAGCTTTCCATTAAACACATTCCATTTTTTTCTAAGTGATAAGTGAAATATTTTAGACCTTGTTCTTTTGCTTCTAAATCTTATGTACCATTTTTTATTTTATATTTCTTTTTCATTATATTATGTATTAAAGTTCTTGTTTTGTTTGCTCTTTTGATAGTAACGTTTTCCAGTGCTGATATGCTATGTTAGTATATAAGCAGTTGATGCAAATAAAGACTTTCTAGTTTTTCTCCGGTGTTTTCTTCCTAACAGCCTTGAAAATTGACTGTCTACTATGGTCCTTATGAATACCCAAGTAGTGTTGAATTGATCCTATGCAACTTGGCTGCTCTTAGTTACTTCCGTATGTGAAGTCCTGTAGCTGTTACAGTGTGGTATTCCTAATGCAGTAATACCAGTTTATAACTAATTAATTACATTACAGAACAAATTAAAAGTAACATTTTTGTAAAGAGAAAAAAATTGTTTTGTAAAACAACGTAAAATGCAGTAGGCTGGTAATTCTTTTGAAATAGATCTGTTAGCACTACTTAGCTTTTGCTTTTAATCAAAACACTGAGGGAGAGTTTACTGTTATTTAAAGTACTAATTTAAAATAAAGACAGATTAATTGTCATAAAATTGCCTTTTAAACTGATGCATGTGCTGTAATGCCTGCTAATTAGGCATATAATTGTATATTAAAGAATGGAAAGAATGAGATTAGTGCTCGCCCTGTAGAGAGGGGACAACTGATACCCGTTAATGAATTTAAAACCCCTAACCATGCATTTAATTCTCAGCTTTTGCTCAGGGTACCAGTGAGCAGCTGTGAGCCTCAAGGCCTAGTGGTTCTGACTAATTAGTCCCACTGAAGGCTTTCAGCCTATTCAAGAGGACTTAATTTAGGTTCAGGGGGTTTGTTTCAAATACCTGATTACATAAAGCTGAGAAGTCCACATACTGGTTGCCTTTTAGAGTTCAGAAAATATGTCATATGTATATTAGTATGTATATAGTCTTGAAAACCTTTTTGGGGAGGGGGGAAAAGACCGCCTGCCTAAAACATCGGATAGTCCTTTGTAAGGATGAAATGGACAAAACCAGTCTTTCAATCCACCTCTTGAGCTGTGGTTGATAGCTTACCTTTGCTATAACACAGATGTATGCGAGCGACAGTTTCTAGCGAGATTATTAATGTTTTGGGCTGGCAGTAAAGATTCCAGCTTACTTCTGCCTCGAGAGGGATTGAGCAGGTTCCTCGTGGTGTAGTCATGGGAGGAAGGAAGGAGCTGGTACTAGGTTTAATTATCACCTCCAAACCCTTCTTGTAATAATTAGAGAGAAACATGCAGTCTTAAAGAACTGGCAGCTTCATTGCATGATCAGATGCATTGCAGTTGTCCTGGGTAGTAGAAGGTGAGATATTTGTATCTGATTAAATATATGCTATGTGAATATAAGTAGCTTTTTCCTCAGCATTTCTACATACTTGTAAAATTCTAAACTAATAGTATAAATCAGTGTTACAGAGAAAAATAGCTTGATTTTGCTAAAGCAACATACTTAGTATTGCAGCAGATTGTGCAAGTCTAGCTGCCCAATTTTAGTAGATTTTTTGCTGATCTTTTTCTACTTGCCTATCATTACATTGTGAAAGAAGCATTGTGCAGAAAAGTAATCTGTATTTTTTAGATCAACTGATAAAGTTGGATGACATTTTCTGGCACACGCTTTTCTACATTTTATTAATTCCTGACAATCTATTTTTCTTTACTGCTTGAATCCCTCTGTCACATACTGGCTGATGATAGAAGTAACAACAACGATTTATTTTCCTTATTTTCAAAGAGATGTTCTCCTTAATCATTTGAGGCTTCTTCATAGTTTGTATTTATACGCCATACGAGCCTCTTCTTACTGGTCTGTAGTTGTGTTGTATAATGCATTCTAATCTTAAGTCATGTAACTCTGTTCTCTCATTCTTCTCATTTGGTGTTGTCTTTTATGTTCAAGGTTCCTGTGTCTTTCTTGTGCAGCTCTTCTGAACCCTTAGAGATTTTTCTCTGTCCTCATTTGCTTCTTACGTTCATCTCTTTTGCTTTCCACTCAGAGCCCCATGATTATGTACCTCCTCTTGCCTCTTTTCATTTCTTTTGCCATTCTGACATCTAAATATTGATCGGTTTCTCCTTCACCACTCTAAACTCTTCAAACAAACCCTTAATAATAGTAATTCACAGGCTAGTTGTTATATTAGCTTTTAAAAACAATTTAAAATATCCAAATAGAATGGCATTCCTGACTTCTTGCTTTTGATCAAATAAATAAATAAATTCCAACTTTTTCTCATACTGTTAAAATGTTCTTCACTCTCTAAATTTCATCCTCAACAGCCATGGCCTGCCATCCTTTTTTAATCTTTTTTTTCATTACACTGTAAGCTTCAGTATGTACAGTCAACAGCATTTTTTATTTGTCTGTAAATTTCTCGCATTTAAGCTTACCATGGGAGCTATAAAGAGTGCCTTCATTAATGTTCTGGTTATGTCAGGATTTGCTTTTAAGGTTGAAAATTGACTGAGGTGGGCTGCATACCTCTAGGGATTTGTTTCTAATCCTTTAAAAGGCCATTTCAAATATTTTGTTTTCTAAAAGTATAAATTACTCCAGACAGTTGTGCTTAAAATTGTGGTTCGGTCCTTTTTTTTTTTTTGAAGAAGTTAATAACTCACTGAATACTGGCGCTATTTAAACATCTTCCTTGAATCTGCCTATCATATTGGACATCTCAAAGGCTCTGCTTTAGATGTTTAAATACCTGTCAGGATGTTGAACACTTAGACTATTAGCTACAGATTTTTTCCTGAACAGCAAATTCTTCAGATATAGTCTGTTAATATTTCTTTTCACCATCTCTTTTACTGGTGACAACTTTTTAGAGTATGTCTTTCATTTCTTTTTTACCTCTGTTAGTTCTATGTAGAGAGATTAAATATAATTTTCATACTTGAAACTGAAGTTAGTGTCTACTGTAAGTGCTTTGAAAATTAGATTTGCTTTGAAACTATTTCCTTTGAGTTTTTTCTTCATTCACAGATTCTGTTGTCTTTTGAGATAGGCCTAAACACACACAAAGCATTGCTACTTGCACTGTCTATCTGTCTATATCTGTGTATATATGGTAGAATCTTATCTAGAGAGTATGTATTTATCTTGGGAAAGCAGAAGGGATTTTTCAGCAATCTTCCCGGAGCTGTAAAGTTAAAATGAAGATTCTTTATGCTGTTCTCCTATCTACCTACACCTGGAAACTTTATTAGGCATAGATCAAACTGTGCCTGGGACAGTGCCTTTTGTAGCATGTACCATGGTCAGTCCTTGTCTTCCTTCTTTTCTATGTCTAACAATTATCTCACTGGCTGAAATACTTAGCTATAAGATCACATAGAAATTCCATTGAGATCCTTGTTTGTGTATTTTTGCTATATAAAAAGACTATGTTTTTCTACCACAATCCCTTTAACGTAGCTGTTATTTACAGTGAGCCGATTTTTCATCTGTGAGGATCTTTGTATTATTGGATAGCTAAGAAATTTGACAGCTTGCACTGGTAGAGTATATGGAGCTGGGCAATTTCCTGTGTAGCTCTGTTTTTGGTTATGATCTTTCCAGAGAATTTTGCCTGTAACATGATTCAAAGCTCAAACTATGAGAACTTTGGATGACTGAAAGTTTATGAAAGAGTAAGAGTTTGTGTAAGAGTAAGTATGCAGGCCTGAATTTTTCCAGGGCCTGTTTTTTGAAACTTTGCAGTGGCCACTCGATGATACTCAGGTCTTCAGTGTAGTAGTTTGCAAGCTGTAATGCCATTTTTCACTATGGCCAGAACTAAAATCCAGTTGGTATTGTGTAGGAGTGGCGACAATGGTGGTGAAAATTTATAATGATTTTTCACTGTATGTTCATTGACTATGCTCTGTAATAGGAATTCAGAAATAGTTGCTAATGATAGCACTAGTTCTTCATCCGCAGAGAAGAAAAAAATCACTGGGTGATAGTTTTCTGGGCCTGTCCTACTGTACATTTAAGAGAGTCCTGGGACGTTGTTTTCTATGTAATGCAGTTCATCTACAGTAGGGTGTAACATTAGAATTATGAAGTTAGGGTTTATGTGAAGGACTCAGTACAAGTGTAAATGAAGAGATCGCTGTTCATAGGATCATAGAATGGTCTGGGTTAAAAAGGACCTCAAAGGTCATCTAGTTTCAACCCCCCTGCTGTGTGCAGGGTTGCCAACCACTAGACCAGGCTGCCCAGAGCCACATCCAGCCTGGCCTTGAATGCATCCAGGGATGGGGCATCTACAACCTCCTTGGGCAACCTGTTCCAGTGTGCCACCACCCTCTGTGTGAAAAACTTCCTCCTAAAAGGAAGAATTGTTCTTCAATTTAAATTTTGAAACCACTGAAATCTTTGAAAAGCCAGTAAATCAACTGGTTTGAGTAACGTGAAATTCAGACATGTTGTTGCTGGAAAAGATTACACAGTTGCTCTGAAAAAGATGATTTTGACACCATTGATATGTGGAAGTTTATTTTTAGTGGAAGGTGATGTTTGCTGTTTTCACAGAGGTTCATTTTCATAGAAGATAGCAATAGAAGGAGATTTTTAAATCTTTGAACTGTGATGTCCTGTTGATTGCTATGCCAATTAACTCATGGCTTTCTCAGACAAATAGTCTGAGATATATTTTGTAGAGTATGTGACTGAACCGCATTTATATGGGAAGGTAAAAATATACCCCAGATGTTTTTTGAAAGTACTGTAGGAGTACTAGTTTATTGCTCCAAACAGAATCATCTCTCACTGAGTCTTCGTTGTTCAACCCTGCATTACAGTTCCCTTACCTGTGTTCTTACCAGAACCTTTGGGATTGGAGGTCATTTTTTTCTTCTCACGGGAGAATAAATTTATTGCTTTTCTCTGAGAGCATGCTATCTTTCGTGATTAATACTTAGCTTTAAGTTTGAATAAAATAAGTCGTAGGAAGTGGATGTGGATAGAGTTTTAAATATGTGGTTATTTGATTTGGTGTACAGAATTCATTTTCCATAAACATAAAATACTTTGGAACTGATCTGCATATTTTATGTATTTTAAACAACTCATTTTAAGTAGTTTTTCATTTGGATTTAAGTTTCTGTTTTTCCTTGTGCAACTAAAACATGACAGTAGTGTGTTCTTTATGCAGTAGCAACTCATAATTAAAATTGCCCGGCCTTTTTTGTAATTGTCCAAACTTACTGTTTTACAGCAAGTCAGATTGACTTAAATTGAGGGACATAAATTTGTTTCAATCTAAATGTTTAACACATTAAAATAATAACTATAAAGTAGCTAAGTTACCTCTCTTCTATTATGATTCTTTGTATTCTGTTGTTAATCTTCCCTAAATTATTAGCATTAACTAACTAATTAGAGCATTAGCTTTGAATTTATTCCTGAGCTGACATAACCCTCCTACAAATACCTAACATTTGGATTCCTGAGGGCAGTTCTGGTATTTCATTCACCCTTGTAGATATAACACATTCATAATTGTCTTAAAAAGCAGGAGTTTAGTGAGGTATTTTGAATTCCTATGTATCTCCATGCCATTTATTCTTGTTTTTAAAATAAATTTAGTGTCAATTGTATGAGATTAACACAGGCATAAGCCTAGGACTGCTGTTGATGGTTATAATACTGCACTTCTGTTGTCTCAGAGTTGAACCATGTTTCTTGATACAGCTGAAAAGAGAAAACCCAGGGCTTTATTGAAGCTTGCTGTTTCTTTGAATTCCATGTAGTCCCGAGGAAACGAGAATCTTTCATCCCTTTCCTCTGCATCTCTTGAACATTTGATAATGCAGCTCATTAAGATCAGATAGTCTCACCCCGAGTCTGAGATTGCAAATTAATTACAAGTTAATATTGTTAAACATGGCGAGATATATGTTCAAGTCCAAAATAGTGTGTAGACAATCCCTCTGATATACATAGGTCACTCTGAAAGTAATGCCTCTTTATTAATTTCCATGGAAATGACAAGAGATGCAAGCAGCGCAGTAATACTATTTGACAGAGAGAAGTCTCAGCTACAGACCACTAGTTTTCAACATAGTCACCACCATTAGCTGTGCATTTTTGTGAATGATGAACAAAATCTTGCATGCTGTCCTTGTAAAATCTGCACCAGCTGAGGTGACCCACTGTCACCATTGCTGAAACACATCACCCGCCACCTCACTGTGCTCACATCCACTATTTGGTCTCCAGAAATCAGAATATCTGGTCTTCAGTGAGTGTCAGTGAATGTCGATGGATGCCAGTTTTTCCACACGGAGGGATTCAGTGATGTGCCTTTGCTTCATCTGCACTTCCATGTCAGACATCACTTTGTCAGACTGCACCTCTGCTTCCATCCGTCACACAGCAACAACGTGAAATGGAGCATTGGTGGGACGGTTCATGCTCTACTGCCATACCACCAACATCCACCTCTGGTGTTGTGGGCCAATGTAATAATGTGAGAAGCATTACTTTCAGAGCAACTCTAGTACTTTCTTTTAGTTACTTCCATTTAATTTTTAATACTTTGCAGTGCTAATAGCCTGTAAATCTGTATCATCTCAGTTTTAGGATTCTCAAATGCCATAGTGCTTAGCCCTCCCTAGCTGATGAATTCAGGACTAGAATTGCAACTGGTGCCATTTTCTCTGCCACTGGTTCTCAGATTGCCAGTACATGTTTCTATCCAAATAAGAGCCATTTTAAACAACCCGAAATGTGTCATCTATGTAAAATTCTGCCCTTCTGGCTGAACTGGAGTTTCTAATTCCAGCGTAGAATTGCTTATTGCTAGTAGATCCCTTATTCCTCAGGCCATTCACTTTTTTCTTTTCTTGTCATTTTCACTTCCTTTTTACTTTAGAACAGCAGAAGTCACCTGACTCTCCTAAGAGGCTCTCCAGTCTAATTTAAGTTCTGCATCAAAAGATTTTCTGCCTATATAATTGGAAATCCTAGGCATTTATATTCTTAGCTGTTTGCTTGGTTCCTTCACTGCAGCTAAGAGCTCTTCTTTTGTTTTGTCAGCTTGTCTTTTTCTCTAATTCTGTTTTCCTGTTCCAAAATATAAATTGGTGGTTCACAAGCCATGAGATAGTTCTACTGAATGGAATAAAACATAATTGAAGACAAGGATTGACGATGGACAGGAGAGCCTGATGGTCTCTTCTTTGGTTCTGATCTTACTCCTGGACAGAAAAGAAAGCACTGGAAATGGTATTTCTTGTGTGACTCATGCCAATCTTTGTCTCCACATCTTCTCGCTTTCTGTGGTTGATTCTTCCTTTCAGATATGTCAGTGAAGCTACCAGCAGATGTGAGCTCTTGAACCCGCCTTTGTGAGGAAGTGAGGTGTTAGCGAAGAGCATCAAGGTTTGCTCTGAGCTGTGTTGTACCTTGCTGTGAAGTCCCAGTGATCAGTTCCAACATCTCAGCTTTGTTATCCACAGAATTATCCAATTACTATTGAATTCCATCCCTTCAATATGCTGCCAGTGTCTGATTCCCTAGCGGTCTTCCAGTTACATCAGTATACCTGATATATACAGTCATTCCATAAACCTCAGCTTCCATTGCCGCATCTTCTTCCCAAGCCATCCTTTATACTCTTTACTGCAATTCCAGGGTCATTGCTCTAGCAATATCATAATCTTCTTTGTATTCCTCTGTACCTACCTGCTTCATTGCTTTAGTCATCCTGCAGTTTAATATGAATCACCTCCAGCAGTTTGTCATTTTCAGACTCTCACATTCCAAGCTCCTAAGATGAGCTTGCCTTCAGATCCACCTCTGTTGTGCTCTTCTTCTGTGTATTATGCTAGTGCCAGAAATCTCTTCCAGCATAACTGCATCCATTTCAAAGCAAGAATGACTGATGAAGTAAGCTTCATTAGCTTTGTATTTGTTTGTGAAATATAGTGTGGTTGCTCACTGTGTCACAGTTAATTTGCAATATTAATAAAACTACTCCTGTAATTTTATTAATCTTTTCTTTAAGGGAGAGTACTATTCCCAAGTTACCAGTTTGATGTGGGATAATGTAATTTTCACTGAATGATGTTTGGTTTCAAATGTCAGTGCTCTAGATACTGCTATCTCAGACTCCAGTATCCACAAAAGTCGGATGGGATAAATATCTTTCTGGAGAGCAGAACTGAGGGAAGGAAATAAAACTAAATGCTTACGCTGGGAACATCACCTACTGCCTGAGGTTTTATGCAAATGGCTCACAGTATCGCAACTCAATATGAATGTTACTTAAAATTTTTATTTCAGCTGCAATTAATGAATAACCACGTAATGACTTATTTATGCTAATTGCTGGATAAACCAGTAGCATGTGTTTGTGTGATGAAAGTTCTCTATATGGCTATGCCTCTTGAAAATAGTTTCTCCAAAAGCAATTTAAGGAGTTATATTTAAATTTGGATTAAGAAACTAAAGCGTGGTTCTTAAAGTTATCGTTTCCAGCTTCTTTAAAAATGAGAGTTAGACTGATTTAGCATTTCCTGGGAAATAGAACTTCCTGGATGAAAACAAAGTTGGTGTTAGTATCTGTGCAATACAGTATCTGCCAATATTTGTTTCATTCCTACCAGATAGAATATTTAGCTCTAAGATGCTGTCATCATTCCAAAAGACTTTCTGACTAAAAGCTTATAGCCTCTTTTGACCTAATCATTTATGTCCAGAGTTATTGCAGAATAAAGAGCAGAAACAAAGCATTTGAAACAACATATGTTGCTTTTTTTTTCTCCCATGTTTGTTTAGCTTATTGCTTTAATAATTCAGCTATCTCCTATGCAGTTGACTAATTTGAGTGCTGCTCCGAAAGCAATACCTCATATTCTATTATGTTGACCAGCAACGTCAGAAGTTTATGGTGGTGATATGGCAGTAGGGGTTGCACCTCCCCACCTATATTCCGTTACATTTTGTTGCTGTTTGACAGTTGACAGCAGAGGGACATAGCAGCTGTGAAACAGTGGCTCACCTTCGCTGGTACAGATTTGTATGAGCACGCCATGTAGGCTCTTCATTGCTGGAAAAAATGCAGAACTAATGGTGATGACTATGTTGACAAATAGTATTTGTAGCTGAGAATTTTCTTTATCAGACAGTGTTATTGTGCTCTTTGCATCTGTTGTAGTTTCTGTGGAAATAAGTAGGAGGCATTACTTTTGGAGCAACCTACATACAAAAGTACTGCATAAATGTTATGTCCTAAGCTATGCATATGTTACATCTTGTTGCTGTATAAGACCCAGACAGTAGATCAGTCTGGTTCTGAGGCATTTTTTAGTACTGCTCCCACTTAATCTCTTGCCTGGGGAAAGAGGCAGACACAGCTTCAAACTCTAGGCTCTTTGTGGTTATTCTAGATTTTTTTTCTACTGTAAATGTGTAGTAAATTACAGCCTTCTGACATCTCCTGATAGTGTCATAGACAAGACAGAAATGTAATATATAATTCATAGGGTGTTAGCAACATGAAATACTTTAAGGTTATCTTTCAAAGTGGAAAAACGGAGTGCCTGAAACTAAGTTTAAAAGCCACTGCCCACGAAATTTCTTTTAAGGTTTTATAAAGTCTTCGTATTTAAAGTGGTTTTTTTTTTTTTTTTTTTTTTTTTTTAATGTAGAAATACACCCTAGTAACAGAAATAATGATAGAAGGTTTACTTATCATTACATCTTATTAGAAGCAGAGCCTCCAATGTCAATTAAAGGACAAAAACAAAAGGATTCCTTGGCATAGTGGTGTAAGCTGGAAAAAGAGGATGAACAAACAAACAGAACAAAGAAAACACTGGCAGCAAACTCTCTTTTTGGGGAACATCACAGTAGTTTCATAGCAGGGGTGATAGTGTCCGCTGCTTCTCTTGCTCTTCTGTTATCAATTGTCTACTTAGAAAAAGAAGAAAAGATGTTTTTCTTCACAGGGAATGAATTGGGGCATTTCACCTTCTGCTGATCCAAACTGAGAATCTTGCTTATCACTTTTTATGGTATCTCAGATATTGGAGAGACCTGGACCTGTTCCCAGCTCAATATTTGGAAGCATTAAACACACCTTAAAATGCATTTCAATAAACTTGTAGACCTGGGTGGGCATTGATCAACTGATGTAACAATGCTGTTACATTCCAGCCATTCATTTTTCTCTTTAGGATACAAATATTAGCTCATTTGTAGCAATGTAACACCTCAGTCTGTAATCTTTTGTTCATAAAGGCGGCATCATTTTAAAGCGTTTTCGGAAATGTGCAGAGCCATGACTGTGCCAAGTTATATCAGGATTTAGGTATGAAGCATAATTTACATTTTTTCCCAAAACTAGAAGTTTGGTACTCATTTGTTAAAGATGAACAGCTGTTGTAAATAAAACTCTTCATAACTGTGCAAATAACTACTTTGTGAGTCCAGAGTGATACCATTCTATTCTCATATTGGAGTGTTTTAGAAATATCAGTTCAGTGCAGTTTTGGCTCTTCTGCTTTATGCCAAAGTAGAATTCAAAAGTGAAATTGCTTAGCTGAATATTTTGGGAAAATCCGAAGGTATGGGCACAATTCATTAATTACTCCATGCCTTTGATTAAGAGTGGAAGATTGCAACATCTGTAAAGGAAATTTCAAAATACTTGCTTTTTAAAATGTACTATTGCAAGCTGCCAAGTTTGGGAAAACATATTCTAATTGGACTGGATTAGGATGGTGTATGAAGAGTAAAAATATTCTAAAAATAGGAGAGACAAATGGTGTTCTTCAGTCATAGAAGTAAGAGAGAAAGCAAGTGAACATCTCGGCGGGCTTTTTGTCCTTGTTTTCTTTCCTTGAGATTGATCTGCTGTCTATGAGAACAAGTAAACTCAATAGGTTAGATTTCATAGAATCACTAAGGTTGGAAGGGACCACTAAGATGATCTAGTCCAACCACCAACCCATCACCCATCATGGCCACTAAACCATGTCCCTAAGTACCATGTCCACACAGTTCTTGAATGCTTCCAGGGATGGTTACTCGACATCTCTCTGGGCAACCTGTTCCAATGCTTCACCACTTTTTTCTGAGAAGAAATGTTTCCTAATTTCCTATCTGAACCTCTCCTGTTGCAATTTAAAGTCATTACTTCTCATCCCATTGCTTATTACCTGGGAAATGAGACTGGCCCCCACCTCACTGCAATCTCCTTTCAGGTAGTTGCAAAGACTGATAAAGGTCTCTAAGGTTTGTTGCATGTCTTTGTAGAAAAGCCTCTTCAAGAAAAATACTTCAATTCTTCTTTAGTTATTTTTCCCCTGTGACATGGTATCTCACTGCTTTGTAGTTTGCTCTTGAAACAGTATTTTAAGTCTCTTTGCTTCTTAACTCTTTGTGGTTTGACAATGTCTATGTCAGAATTTATAGAAGAGTTATATATGCACTGCCTGTGGGTATATTTAACCTGAGAAGTAAAGAAAGATTTCTGATTACTAGAGCAACTACAGAACATCTTCCTAATCAGTATAAACAAAACCACAGAAAAATACCACCAATTTCTGAAAAGTTTCTGAAAGGGATTATGTTTCGTGGAGTGGAGGTGCTGGTAAATTGAGTTCACTCATATCCTTATGAAGCATAATTATTTGCAAGAATTAGCTAACATTGATTTTAAAGCTGTAACTGTGTTTATTAGTATTTCATTAATATAATTTGTAACTCAGGTTTTATGTTGCAATATAAAGCATTTCAATAAAAGAATGGGATGGAGATCAAGTGCTCTTAAAGTCAGCATTAAATGTTGTAGCTGTGAAATGGAAAGTGAATGGGGCCTTTCTCTTCCCTCCCTCATAGCAGACCAGCAGCATGTTTGTACTCCCAGTCAGCAGCTTTCCTATTCAAATACATATTTCCTGCTACTTTTCAGTGCTTTGTATATTGTACCAATAAGTTCTAAGGCAAGGAGAAACACAATTCTTGCCTTTACGAAGTCAGCATTCATCTAATGCTAGCTTTCTTTGAACCTTCATGCCTATGTATTTCAGTGTTTGAATTCTTGTAAAAATAGTTGTGGCACAGTCTAAGAAACTGGAAACATGATTTCTTATAATTGTTCTTTTAAGTAGCATCATGAAATAATTAGTATAGCATATAGCATACTTTAATTGGTGGCATCCTGTTGACTTTTTATGAAAGACTTGAATAAGAAGGGAAGCAGAGGAAACAAGTTGGTTAGATCCTATGGCACAGTGCTGTCATCTTTTAGGGCAGGGAAGAAGCAGCTCTGTTGTATATTTAATGGCAGATCCAGTGTGTAATAGGTCTTCTGTTTTGATTAATACTTTTTTTTTCAACTAAATATCCCTTTGGGATGGATTTTTGACAGGAAAATTACGGGATTAGTGCCCACTGTATGACTGATAATGGAAGTTGCTTTTTCTCAGTAAAGCATAAATGCATCTTAAATAGGCTAAAAGGAAATAAAGAAATATCTATAGATTTATTTATTTTATATATATATGTGGAAAGATTATAACTTGGTTGTGGCAGTTGCCACTAAATCTGTGGAGTTAATGTTGGCTATGTGCCAGACATCTACTCACACAACTTTTTGTCCCTTTTTGCTTCGAGCAATTCTTTTAATTTTCTCCAGAAGGGTTCCTTTATAAAATGACAATTTAAAGTAAATAAAAAAGGAACGTTTCTATCATTTTAACTCCTCCAATACTATCCAGCATAGAAATATCAAAAATGTATGAGCGTTCCTGGAGTTTCCTGAGAACTTGACCTTGTATAAGCACTCTTTCCCACTCGTAAGTCCCAAGTCTCAATTTTCAAGCAAGTTTAGAGATCAGTCTTTAAGCATTCCTTCTGTACAGTACTTTCAGTTAGTGTATGGTGACTTGAATGTTAGCATAGGAAGTGTGCATACAATATATGAAAATAGTATTTCATTTACTTGCAGTCTGGGCCTGGCTGACAGGAACAATAGAAGGCTTGTACTGTGTTGTCTGCTGGCTGGCTATCTGTACAAATACAATCCTGTGATACATACTATCACATACGCAGACTTGGGCTTTTGAAACCGTTCTTAACTATCCTTAAGCTTTTTACTACATTTTGGTTTTGACTTTCTAATCCTTTTTTTCTGCGTCCTTCTTTGTGAGGTACATAATTAGTAAGTAAAAGTATAATCAAAATAAAATTTTGCTGTGTAGAGAGGAATGCAAGCATATTTTAGAGTAGTCAAGCCATACTACCATGGATTTTGGGATGGTGTGGTTGGTTCCAGTATTAGTGTAATATTTAATTTGCATTGCTTATCTTGGGGCAAAATTAATGTGAAATAAACTTTTATGTTAAGTTCTATATTTCACAGTTTTTCCCATTTATGTTTTACATATATAATACACACACACACAGAGTGGTGTCAGTGACAGTGGGTCACCTCCACTGGTGATTTTTACACGTGCAACATGCAGGCTCTCGTTCATTGCTGGTGAAAATGCATAGCTAATAGTGGTGACTGTTGAAAAAGTGTTTTGGTGTTTTGTATCTGAGAATTTGCTCTATTATCTAGTGTTATTGTGCTCTTTCTATCTGTTGTAGTTTCAATGGAAATAAATAGGAGGCATTACTTTCAGAGCAACCTATGTATATACAATACATATAATATTTATATGTTATATTATATATTTATGCTATATATTATATAGAAAACAGAACTCTCTCTGGGACTCTCCTCTCCTTGTCTTTCCCTCTTTTGAAACTAATTTGAGTTTTTCTGACCTGCAATGAATAGATCTCTTATGTCTTTCTGGTTCTTCATAGCTTTTCAAATGTACACTATTAATGCTAATGAAGAATTTTGGCATCTATAATTTTAATAACCAGGAATTACTGATCTAAGAGACTAATTTTGACCCTTGTGAAATGGTATATAAAGAAAGAGAGAAATAAGGAGGAAAATACCAATTTGAAATAGAAGCAATAATTTAAACCCATGAAAGTTTAGATAGCTGCCTATCCCTAGTTTGAGTTCCTGGGCACCCAGCTTGTTGTTATATTTTTGTGCAGCATTTATCTATCCAGGGTATCATAGTACTTCCATGCTACTGTGAGCTCACAGTCTGAATTTGTTCAAATTTGAATGCCTTTCTAGAAGAGTACCTCGTTTTCTCAATACTTGTGTCCCATTTTTCCTTGGAATTGCACATTGAATAATGGGTAATCAAGACAGTTAAAATGTAGAATATGAGAAGTAGCTCTAGTTTTCCCTGACTCAACTGTAAGGTGTACCTGGATGTTCCATGTGTTTCTACATCTGTGGTACTGCTTAAGAAGTCACTAAGAAGAACTGATAGTAGAAGCACAATAAAGCGACTGGAGGTATTAGGCTTACTCCACAGACATTGTATGAACTGACAGACTTTACGGATGGTTGAATGAGATTGGTCATGACTTTGTGTTACAAATTAGAGTAGCTTTGTGAGAGATAACTTGATGACTTTGGAGTATCTGTGGAATTATTTTTCATAATTATACGTATTCATATGCATATATGTATACATTTGCATCCATTTCAGTATTGATATATTCACGTATATGATTGAGGAACATGGCAAGTTTAGTTCCCTAATATAGGTCACCTTTTGGAAAAACATTTCCAGTTTATTCGCTGAGGAAGATAACCTTGCACACAATGAAATAAAATAAGGGACTTTTTCTCTACTTCAAAAATACGTTAATAGCTGTTCTTACTAAATCCTAAACTACTGGGTATTTGTTACACGGTTATATTGCAAAATGCTTGTGACTGCCTGGCAAAGATCTAAAAAGAAATCTGCACGTTTTTATGTTGTAGGCTCCCGTCTTCGGCAAGAAGATTTCCCACCTCGCATTGTTGAACACCCATCCGATTTAATTGTTTCAAAAGGAGAACCAGCAACTTTAAACTGTAAAGCTGAAGGAAGGCCAACACCAACCATTGAGTGGTATAAAGGTGGAGAAAGAGTGGAAACTGACAAGGATGATCCTCGTTCTCATCGGATGCTGCTGCCCAGCGGATCTTTATTTTTTTTACGCATAGTTCATGGGCGCAAGAGTAGGCCAGATGAAGGGGTCTATGTCTGCGTGGCAAGGAATTACCTTGGGGAGGCTGTAAGTCACAATGCATCGCTGGAGGTGGCAAGTAAGTACAATTCTTTCTTTCACTTTTCAGTAACAGCCCCTTGTAAAGTTATTTGAAGATCTGGAAAAAAAAAAAAAATGTAGACGTGGTCTACCTCTGAGTCAGTGACTTAACTAAATGTACAGTTCATTCATTGTTTTTTTTTTTTTTTTTTTTTAAATTATATGCCTACTAACATGGAGTTAAGAAAATGGGTAGTTACATCACTATAAATTTTGGTATTTCTGTGCTCTCAAATATATGTGCTTCCATGGAATTACAATTATTTGGTGTTTATTGGATTTTCTATAATTAGTTTTAACTTGTGCAGTTTTTTTTTTTCTCCCTAAATATGCATGAAAAGCATATTATTTGTTAGGAGGTAAGATAGCCAGGATTTTATTTAATAGGCTACATTCGGAATTGTTCTTTTACAAATAAGTGCTAGGAAAAAAAAATGTGTATTTAGAAACACAAAATAACCTTTTTTTTTTTTGCTCTAAAAGAAGTGGAAATTATCTCTTTTAAGTATTTGGCCAAAGGAAGGAACAGTCAAGTGTGTTCATATCACTTTGTAATGCTTATCTCTTCCTGTATACTCTTTAATCTCTCCTCATTTTAGAGGAAGAGAAGTGTACATGAAAGAGTTTTGAGCAGGCCTTGTGGAGGGCCATGTGTAGGTC
This sequence comes from Pavo muticus, assembly GCA_016647715.1. Classification (NCBI taxonomy): domain Eukaryota; kingdom Metazoa; phylum Chordata; class Aves; order Galliformes; family Phasianidae; genus Pavo; species Pavo muticus. Next base: position 2,383,528 of record JACDJE010000198.1, read on the forward strand.
AAAAAAGTCAGTTTTGTGGTGTTTAAGTATGAAAGAAAGCCTTCCAATCCAAAAGTTAGTTATCTCTCTTTAGTTGCTTCTGGAAGTTTCCTCTGCAATCTATTGCAATTCTTCTGGTACTGAGTTGAAGAGAGAGCTCCAAACTGGGTGAATCTCTCTTTGAAAATACTGACCTCTCTGCTGACTAAATGACTTACGTTAGGAGCCTGGACAAAGCTGTCCTTCAACTTGTGGGCAAGTTAAGTTGATGCTGGTCTTGGTTTATGACTTTAGTAAAAAAGATTTCTCAGAATGGCTAGATTTTCATAGCTCCTACTGAAGGCAGAGTAAATGATAGTTAAGTGCATTTATTTGAGCCCTTTACCTATCCTTGTCCTCGTTTGCAGAGTACTTTCATAGTGCTTGTATCAAAAGGATCTCAAGAATTGCATGTAGAACATTAAATGTACATGATTAAGATCTATGACCACGTTGTTTCCTTGTTACCACTTCTAGTGATAAAAGTAATTGGTGCTTGGCTAATTGGAAGTGTGTTTATCCAGCAAATGTATAACCTATTTAAACACACTGTTGATCAGTTACTCACAAACACTATATACGGTGTCTTTTTGGTGTAGTTTTTTTAGTGGGCATCCATGTTTAAGTGATTCTGATGTTATCTGAATGCTGTTACTTTGTAGCACTGCTTGTAGAATCTTAAAGAAGTGTTCTGTCCATGCAGTAAGTTCTTGGGTTTGTGGTGTCTCCTAAAGTAATGTTTGAAATGAGTGTAATGTTTCTGCATCTTTCATGAGATACACTTAGTAGCTGATACACTATTGCATACGTCAACTCAACTGTTCCATAGTTGCTAGATGAGTTTGTAAATGTTGACTGTGGTTACAGTTCATGTTAATACTTCATGTTAATACAGTTATGAGAAGAAGGTTTAAGAGTGCACCTGTTTTGAGCGTAACAGTATGTACAGTTCTGTGCATGTAATCGTATATGCATACGTTTGCAGTTTTGAAATACTTAGATTATAATTTAATTTCTGTGTGTTTGCAGATGAAAATTGCATTTCCATTTACAAGGTACAGAAAGTCGTTTGGATTACTTGTATAGTTACTTCTGGAGCTTGAAGTTTAACCAAAAAACTTTTGTGAAATGTAGGAAATAGAGGTTTTGTACGTGCTGTAACTGCTTTCTGTCACTGGAAAAAGCAACTCCTGTCCACACCACCTAACATTTTATAATGTGGTAGGGAATTTAGCACACCACTTGCTTCCATCGCCTCTTAGAGTAACAAGTTCAATTAGGTGATGTTCCTTCACAGTTCCACGAATGTGTGGATTTAACTTAAGATTTAGAATAATATTGCAATTTTTCATATCCATCATCTCTTCATTCAGCTTATTTTAGAAGCAGTTCCAGTGCTAATCTTTCAGATGAGTAATGAATTCTCTCTGTGGACTGTGTTATTAGCTGAACATATTCTGTAAGTACATTGTGCATAGATTCTGCAGATAAAAGGAAGGAAGTGTAGAGGGAACTCATACCAAAAATTCAAACAATATAAAGTATTAAAAACATTTTTATCTACTGAAGTATGTGTGTATTTTAAGAACTTTAAAACAAACCAGCAAGAACAACAAAAAACAACTAAAAAGCTTTAGATGTGATAGCTACAATGGAGGAGAGACTGAAATCCCCAGTAAATCACGGTAAAGAGAAGAATTTTTTTCCTGTTTTGTCCTTTTCTATTTGTTACCTTTCCATTAGTGATTTGACTGAGGTGTGCATGTCATTTAATCCAAAGCTTGCAGCTTTTTCTTCCACTGATGTGTATCTCAGTCGTGATAGTGTAGCCATTAATGAATAATATTGAACAGGACCTAAATACCATTTATAATATCAGCAAATTGAACAAGAAAAAGGCTTACTTAATTCAGTCCGTGTCTCCTGTGGCCCCTGCAAAATGCTTGAAGATCATGTGTATCTACACAATGTACAAATTGTGAATTTGTTATATCCTCTCAATAACGTTTGGTGCTTTGTTGTTGTTTATTATTATTATCATTTTCCCAGCTTTATTGTGGGTGTTTCCGTGAAGCAATCTCTGTACCACAAACTTCTAAAAATGCCTTTAAACCAACATGATCCTCTGGCTGATACAGTGCTATCTTTCTTAAACCTAGCCAGCCAGTACTTGAACCCTCATAGACTACGTTGTTTTTGATTACATTACAGGGACTGTAACTTTCCCTAATCAAATAGGTATCCACGTGATATTTCAAGAATTAAAATGTATCATACACTTGTGAATGTGAAAAATAGCTTTGTAAATTAATATTAAATTACATTTTCTGTGTAATTTAGATATTTTAAGTTCCTTCTAAGTGGAAAGAATCTAAATTCGAGTAAGCAGGAACTCAGCAAGAAGCTGAATTACAGGTCAAGAGATGTAACTTCTATTTAGTTTGGGGATTTTTCTTTTGATAGTTAACTGTTTTCATCTTCATTTGAAATGTTACTCCTACAAAATTTCTGGCACTGAAGCTGTGTATGTTAATACGCAGTATCAAAATGGTAGCCCAAAAAGAGCATGATGGGATAATCAGATAACAGCCTGTAGTCGTCCTTTACAGATTTACTTTGCTACTAGTCCATTTGCCTCCCTCTTCTTGACTTCCTGAACTCGGCCTTTTGATCTCTGGAGACTTACTTAAATTAGCTCCATGTTTTGTTTTTGAGGAATGTTAACTGGTTTTGGATTACTCCCAACCAGTGACACGTTCTCCAATGCTGAAAGGTCCTAAAGAATTTGATAAAGGGCATGTTTCTGTCAAAATGAAACTGGGTAATTCTCTCTGTAAATGTCAACTTTTACAGGTGAGAACACAAAATGGAACTGTTCTTGTTTCTCAGAGTTAGTGCTTGAGGTGGCTTTGGCTACCATGTAAATGATTGGGAAACAAATGTCGTTTTTCACAGATAAGCAAAAGCACTTTTGAAAAAGTGGAAAGTTATGCATCAGCAAATGGGAAGGTGTCTGCAGCTGCTTCTTATGCTTGAATCTATCAAGATTGTCTGATGGATGGATGCATCTGATCAAGATCAAATTCAGTTATTGACATGTTATAGCTTGTTGCAGTATTTAAATTTTCTTTGCATGCTTTAATCCAGAGATATCTCTTCGAGGAAAATGGTATCTCTGGGTTTTATGGCTATCTTTTATGTCTTTATCTTTTCTCATTATGTAGAAACTTAGCCATATCAAATGTGGTAGCAGTAGCTGCAGGGCTATTTTCATCATTATTTCTCCACTGTCAAGTTTTTGAGGATCCTTTGACAAATCAAGTGCAAATGAAGTTGGCTTTGTTTGCTAGTCAGTGGCTTCTGAGGTAAACTTTCTAGGGAAAGTTCTATTGTAACACTTCCATTTTCCATTGGTATATGGATTTGTTTCTCATAAATAGTGCATATGCAAAAGCATTAGTAAAATAAGTACAAGTTACCTCTAACCTCAAAAGCAGCATATTTTATAGTAAGCAAGCTGTAGCATATAGTAGTTTGTTGACGTCTGTTTTCCATTTACTCTGGATAATACTTAAAATACTTTTCACCATTAGATCCCAGGAGAGTCCCAGTTTGCATGTGTACTATTCTGCAACTTTTTTAAAAAAAAAAACAAAACCTTTCATAGCACAGGGTTGATAAAAGTGACTCAACTATCAGAGATAATAGTGTCTCTGCTTGTGCTCTCCTCGTAAGAAGCATGAGGTATACATTTGATTTTCTCCTCATCAGGGTGAGTTAGGACATCCTTTTCATCCATTTTTGATCCCCACGCAGTTCCTTTATCCTGCCCTGGACAACCGGAAGGAGAGCTTGGGGATGCAGCAGGACCCTCTGGATCAGAACCAGAAGTTTCTACTGCAGACAGCTTGCTTTCAATGTCTACTTCCTCAGTCTGACTGTGATTTGTGCTTGCTGCCAGTTCTGCAGGGAGCTACCCTTTGCCCTGCCAGCTGGCAAGTGAAATCCCACAGAATGGTCAAGGGGTTCCAGGGGGAGAGGCTCAAACGTCACCATGATGCCCATGTGTCATCACGGTGACATCACTGTGCAGTGCCTATGGCCTGTCTGGTGCAGCAGCCAGAGCAGGCGTTGCTGACCCGCCCTTGTTGCTGGTCCTGCACAGAGCCACAGGTATTTTCTCTTGAGTCAAGGAGCAAATAAAACTGTACCTGAAGGGGATCATTCCTCATTCAGACCTTGCTTTCCCTTCCCTGTGTGGTCTCCTGAATTGCTCTCTTCTGGACTCCTTGATGTCCCTTGGCTTCTCCAGATGGGAGTGGAAATCAGTACCGTTAACAGAAGGAAATAACAATCTCTCCCATTCTGTCACAATTTCTTGCAAATGCTCTTTCAATTGCACAGCTTCTCTAAGGGAGTATCTGTGTGCACAGGCAATGCTCTGCCATGTCAGCGGTCTCCCAGAAGCTGCTTTGTAGGTCCAACTAGAAAAAGACATGAAGTACATTTTGCTGTTTGTATAAACAGGAGCTGTACAACCCCTTGTTTCTTTTATTTGATTCCTGTGTTTTTATTTGATACTTTAGAAATTTAAAAGCAGTCCCACAAAATCAGTGGTGTTCTCAAAGCCATTGAACTTGCAGTCCTCTCTACAGGATCAAGTGCTTTATGTGTAAACAAAAGATTTGATCTGGAGATTGTGTCTGGGTGCAGGACAGAGTGAAATAAGGGATGCGCCTTACAGGAAGAGTAATTGGATATTCACACTGTGGAGATTAACTTATGAATCAAGGAATGAAGGAGGTACAGATTTCTAGAAAAACACAATCTGTAGAAAACAAACAAAAAACAAACAAACAAAACTCACAAAGCTTGGCTGAAGATGCCATGACTTAAATATGTATCCAAACTGGCATACTTCTTTTGTATGGTATAATTTCTTTCCGAAGTTATGTGTAAGTCTATAGTTCAAGGAAAATAGTAGATGTGTTATCTAAAAGACATTGGGAATATCTAAGTAACTCTTAAAGATCTGGAGGTTATATAGTGTGCATATACAAGGTTAATGCTTTACAATTTTGGTTGTTTTGTGCAGATGATTGGGAGCCCGTATTGTTAGCCTTGTAGCTGTTTAGAAGGCTGTGGATGACAATTAAGAGCAATTAGAAGCATCGATTAAAGGAGGCATCCTTATTATATAAAGAATGAATTAGAGATCTTGGCGCTACAGTCTGTTTCAATCTCAGCTGCAAACTCCTCTAAGTATTAGGTGGCGTACTCCTTGATAGGTCTTAAACCCATATGCTCTGTGACTGTGAAAGACAGACCCTGAAGCAGGGTTCAGAGGGAGATCTGTGGTGGAGTTTATCAAATGGACTGGGATCATTTTCTGTTATCTCAGGTTTTTTTTTACAGTTAGTGGGCATTTTCTGTTCTAAGGTAATTTTTAAATGCACTTTTCAACTAATAGATGTTTAGTATATTCTCCAGCTTCTGCTTTAAAGTGAACTTTTTATTCCCAGTGGCACACTGAGGTAACTAAATGAAGCAAAGATGATCATTCTTCTTATTATTAGTGTTTACGTTTCCTAGATCATAGTATAGACAAAGTGTGAAGTCAAACAGAATGTTGTCTACTAGTGCATTGGTGGTTTGATTACCTTTTTTCCAGTCGTACATTGTAAAACACATTTTTCTGAAGCACTGAAACACCTACTCCTGAGCTAAACTGGGAGATGAATGTGTGTTATGTCAGTCCATTTTAGTGCGTGAACATAGAACTTTTGCCAAATACTTCATATGGATGAGATTTCATTATTATTTTGAATCATCATCCACCAGAAAAGAAAGATAACAGCTGTATTTAAAACTGTGAAGAAATAATTTACTGTCAGCACAGTCAGACCTTTCTTAAAAATCATGCTGCTGACAGAGATGGATTTTCATTGTTGTGTCTACAAACTGTTTTGATGAGAACTGTCTGACTTGGATCCTGTATGTAAATTGATTTCAGCTGATTGCTTTGAATTTGAAAGAAATTTAATTTGAAAACTGCCCTGTTCTACTCCCTGTGGTAGTGGAGGCTTCTCTACGTCATCTGTTAAGCAGTGCATAGTCAGCATATGGCTGTTCCTCTTCTATTTAAACTGTTTTCTCCTGAGAAGGAGAAATTCCCTTCAGACCAGACAGACATCTGCTGACTTGCTCTTGCTAGCAAAGCCACTGAAAAGATATCTGTCCCGTGATTAAAAGAAATACGTCTGGAGGCGCTTACTTTTTGTTTGATTAATCAAAGATTAAACACATGTGGACTTTCTAAACCAAACATCTTCGTGCTTCTGTGCTATCAAAATTGATTGGAGAAGAGCTGTACACTAGATGGGTCTTGACAGATATTTAATATATTATCTATTTGTGTTACAATTCAATTCTAAAAGTTCATAACAAAGTGTAAAAATGCTATAAAAAGAGCTTTTATATTACAACTTAAAACTATAAAATGGTTTCAGTTAATATTCCCATGCTCTTCAAAAATAAAGTCTTAGAGATATACAAATGTACTATTTTATACACAGTTACCATTTTGGTTTCTCTACCCATTTCCAGACATAAAGGCATTCTTGGTTATTTCTCTTTCTCAGTCCTTATTAGTTGAGGGCTTACTATTGCAAACTGCTAAAAGTCTGGTATTCAGCTCAATATCTTAACCTTACTTAACACTTATGTAAAGGTAGAGCGTATAGAAAAGGCCTGCAAGTTTTTCTCTGATGTAAAAACATGATTATTTTTTTTCCCCACACTTATGTGTGTAGAATATGTGGACTAAAGATGCCACAGCAATAAGATGGCAGTAATTAAGCAGATTCCTCGAATAACATGCTGCTTTTAAAGTTTTCACCAGATACTCGTGAGTCTCTCTCATAGACATCTTTATCTCAAGATAATTTGCTTGGCTCCATTTTTTTATTAGTGGAATTAGTTCTTTGGTGTAGTTTGTAGTAAAGTTTTAAAACAGGAAAGGCTCCACTGATAACATGACTTTTCTGAAATACTTTATGAAACTGCCTCGTCTTCTATACTGCTCTTTCTAACTATTATGTTTTTGACTAATTAACCATTTTTTCTTGAATATATTTGAAAAATTATCTATGTAACACTTCTGAAATAAACTTAAATTGAAATACAGTGGAAAGGACCATCCTTTGATAAATACGTGTATTTTTGGCAAGATACTTCATATGATGGCAAAGTTTCCTAATAACGTAAGATACAGTATAAAAATATTAACAATAATCAATGAAACTGATAATTAAATACTTGAAACTAGCCATTGTGGAATTTGCAAGTAAAATAAAATAAAAGTGTACCTTTGTTCATTAATAATGCGTTAACCAATTCATTCATGTTAACAAAGGGTGGAGGGTAGACATTGCAAACTGCTTATTTTTAAAATGCTGAAAACTGTTATTTTTTTTAAACCTGAAAGACTTACAGTATTCTCTAAGAATGAAGAAAATAATCATCTATCTAATTTTAATTAATATCTCTATACAGAAAAACAATCAATATGCTTTGTTTCAGGAATTTCACCTATTGTTTCGTGATATTTTGTTTTTCAGATTATCCTGAGAAGTCCATGCTTGTCTGTTTTACATTTATTTATTTCAAATGAAGTTTTTAAAGCTTGTACTTGGGTAGGAAGGAGGTTTTTACTATTTCTGTTCTGTAGACAGAAAAACTGATTCGGGGAGAAAATGAACTGTTGGTCTCAGAGGGTCACAAAGACATCTGTCAACTGTAGAGAGGTCTGGGAACTCGCTGTTATATTTGTTGCTCACAAGAACACTCTTCATCAGTAGGCTTTAAGGACTATTTGAGATGTTTCATAGCTATTTTTAGTACTAATTGCAAATAACTTCCAAAGTCCTTTTGAAGCATTCCACAATTATCCCCTTTGGATGGTGCTCGGGATATAAATTTAGTTCTGTAGCCTGTAATTTTCAGTTTTCCTTCCATGGATTTATTTCTGTAGACCCTGAATTGCTGATTACTTATGGTTATAGGCCACCCCCTTTTTTTTTTTCCTCCCAGCTGCTCATGGATCAGATGAATATATCAAGATGATTGTTTTAACCCTCCACTATCCAGAGAGGGAAAGCTGTAAAAGGGAGATATGAATAGTATGTAGCTGCTGTAGAGTACACTAGATAACCTGATTATAGAGATGCTTGCTTTTCTAACTTCAGTTTAATGTGTTCCTGCTGGATTGGGACTACTCCTGCAGAAATGGGTTGGTGTTGTTTTTAATTTCACGTGTGCACAAGGAAAACCTGCAAGGGTCAAATATCACCCTTTAGCTTTACTACATAGTGCATGGGAATTAGGGTGCTTTGTGCCCAGACCAGGAACATCCAGCGTAGCTCTCTGCTGCAGGGTTATGACCTTCGTTAGGAGATACTGTAGGCCCCGTACAGGAATGATGCTGGCTTCACTCTGTTTTGGAGTACTGGCTCACTGTTTGTCTGCCATAATTATCTGGAATTTTGAGCAATGCTATCTCTTAAAAGCTATTATAAAAGATGTGTTGGATCTGGAGCCTGGTATAGTTGTAAGAGTCATTGTAGCAGGAAGTTATCCTTCCTCTGGTTTAGCCCTGGAGCAGACCCTCTGAATTACCCAGCCTGCTTCCAGCTTTGCTCTGCCTGGTTTTGTTTCAGCTGCTCTCTGGTTGGGGAACTGGGCAAGGTGGCACACACTCCCTTTTCTTTCTTTCCTGTGAGCTAAGCAAATTGTTTAGCATAGTAGGGATTGAGCAGTCTTGCCCCAGGCCACTGTGAGAGCCAAGTACATTGTCTTGTGGGAATGGATTCAGACTTCAGGCTGTAAATTAGCTTTCCCTCTTCTGTAGGGAGAATCACAACTCATGCATATTTCTGCTGTATGTTAGGAATAGATGCAGAGCTTCAAAGTTAAGAGGATTGAAAATGGGAGCAGTAATTAGCAGCCACAGTCCCTGGGTTTACTTTCTCGGTATGCTGTCATCATTTAAATATTTTGTTACTGGAAAGAAGAAAGTAAGTTTAATCTCTTCCTGACTTCAATTATGGAAAAAAAGAAAAAAAACAAAAACAAACAACAACAACAACAACAACAACAAAAAACAAAACCCACAAAACCAAAACAAAAAAAACCCCTTGATTTAAACTAGTGTTTATAAGAAATTAAATGAACATGAGGAGAGCCTGTCCACAGAACAGCAGTATAAACTTATGGTGGAAAAACTAATTTACTTTTCTTTGAATTATCTGACTATAGCCTATAGAAGGAATCAAGCAGTGAGCATTTTCTTTTTATCACACACAGAACATGAAAAAACAATAAATATATATAGAGAGAGTTGCTGAAGTAGAAGTATGAAGCTCAAAATGGATTTACCCAATAATTACTAGTTATAACTTGCAAGACTTGCAGGTAAGACTGAACTCAAACATAACAGTACTAAGAGAAAGCCCACTTTCCATATTTGAACTGAATGCCCTGGTAGGAATATTTTATTGCATTAAAGTGTTGCTTCAGATGTCTGAAGACAAAAGGCATATGTTCATAAGTTTAGCTTACAGGACCGTATTCTAAAGTGGAGTGATGCTGAAAAGGATCTAGAGTCATGTCAGACAGTCAAACAAGATTTTTCCAAGTTATACTAAAAAATAGGAACAAAAATGTGAGGTAAAGGTGAGCCATCAATGCAATTGTTACTGGAATACTTAGTCTACATGCATACAAATGTCATTGAAAATTTGATGTGGAAGTTGTTAATTCCAAATTTGAAAAGCTTGATGTGCATGAGTCTTCTGCTCAACCATGAACAATCTTATCTAAGCAAATGTAAAGAGGCAACTTGATCAAAGACTGAAGTTATTTGTGCTTTGAAGGTGTTATATGAAAGTAGATCTAGAGGTCCTGTCTCTCAGAAGCTATATATGTTCATTACTACCCTGACCACAGTTACAACATTGAAGTCCAAACAGTTTTGTACCTATGTAAAACATACTGCTAATTCTGCTTCACATTAGCTTTCATATAGCTCTGTGAATGGAAAGCAGCACTGATTTTTCATTCATGTAATTTATTCCTCAGTTAAGATCACAGTAAAGAATGCTAGAGAAGGAGAATGTAAATATGTAGTTTGCTGTTTGGACTGTTTTTATGTCCTAAGTAACATTTATGTTTTGAAGAAATGTTTTTTTTTGTTGTTGTTGTTTTTGTTTTTTCACTTAATACACAAATCAGTGAATCCAAGAGAAGGAGGAGCAGAACTGTTGTAACTTTAGAAGCACTTGTCAGAAAACAGTAGTAGTTATTAATATACTTTTATCCCATAGGAAATTGAGACTCCTTGGGTTATATTCTAATGGAGTGAGGAGAATGCACATTTTTAGTTGTTTTTTCCCCCCCCATTTACTTGAAATATTGTTGTATTGGAAGTGAGCTGATGATATGCAAGATGGGGCAAGGTTCCATGCAGTACCTTTATTCTCACAGTTAAGAAGGAGATAATGTGATGTACATCTGAAAACATTAAATATTCACCAGACTTAATTACTTCTTCTGCTTGAAATTAATTCTGATGGCATCTTGTAAATTCATAGACTACCACAAGAGCAGACAGCAGTCAGAAGTAACTTGTTACATGGTACAGTTGTGCTTAGCAGGTTTCACATAGAAGCTCTTGTATTTTGATGCTTGCATGGTACAGAAAAAATAAATCTTTATTCCTCAGCCACCTCTGCCTGTGGACAAGCAACTACATCCTATCTGTTAGTTGCACCTTTGTAGGAAAATGAAGCTCTCCTTGCCCAGTGGCAGGTCCTCAGTGCTCCATGTTTCTTCCCTTCACTCCTCTCATGCCCTGTTTTTAAGTGTTGTTTTCTCAGTCTCTTTCAAGGTATAACTGTCTTCTGGCCTGATGATCTTATTTCTTGTATCCGTAGTTTTAGTTCTTAATGAACTATCCTTTGTCTTTATTCTTACCTTGGGCTTTTGTTGGTTTTTCAGATTGTCCAAACTGGACTTCGGTAGTGAGCTCACACGGCCTCCTGAGGTAGCTGCTTGTTGTGGGGAGGGTTGCTGGGGGAGCTCCTCTCAGGGCTTCCTGCAGGATCCTTACCCACAGCAAGCCAAGAAAGCTATTGGCAGTGGCTCTAAGCTGTGTCAAAGTTTGTCAGTCTATCAATTGTAAAGATTTATATACTTTCATAAACTGTGTTGAAGGCCTCTCTGGAATTCAGTAACTGCTTCCTTCATGAAAGCAAGCACATGATTTTTCTTACTGTTATATGTTGTTTCCTACTGTTATGTGTTGTTGGTTGTAAGTTTGGTGCTGTATTGTGGATAGGACTCGAGTTACTGGAAGATAAATTAAAAGTAATGATCTCTTTATTGCTGACCTTAATCATGTGAGTTTTTGTCATTCTCTTTAAATGATTTGGAGAAATAAAAATTACTTCCCTTGAAGAGTATTACTTTTGATTAAGATGATTTGCTGAGACATACGGTTTAGTGTGTTTAATGCCTAGTGTTGTATTTTTTAATCTGATTGTTCCCACTACAGATATATTGGGGACTCTTGTGGTTGATGAGTAGAAAGCATATCTGAAATATGTATGTATAGTAGTGATAAACAGCCACAACTCTTCTCCTGATCAACTTTAACTTTAGCAGTGTGTCAATCTTTGGAATGCACTGCACTCCTTTTTTTAATTGCAAGTGGAAATGAGTTAAGTGAATGGTACATTAAGGCATGGCAGCGTTCACATACATGCAATTTTATAAGTAATACACATTAGATAACATACCCTAATTTTCTTATGCTGTTCTTCTCAGCCAAATGTTTATTAGTTTCTTGTTTAAAAAAAATTGTTTAATGAAGCACACATGTTTATCACTTGAATATCATATATTTATTAGTTGACAGAAAAATTTGGGACAAATTTATTTGAGCATCTTGTTTAAAGCTATATTAATTTAGTGCAAAGAGAAACACTGCCTTAAAAATGCACAATATTTTCAATTCTTGCAGTAAAGACCTTTTATAAGTTGTGGCAGGCTTTGCAATTGTATTTTTTTAATGCACTGATTGTGAAATGTTAGTTTTCACTTTCTTGAGGAAGTCCAAGATGCACTTGGAAAGCTGACACTTAAAACAAGAATCAGAAGGGACAAATGCTGTAGAAGAGCTGATTAGAAGGAAAGAAATGCTCTTTAGGTCTATTTGAAAGAGGATTTTATCAAAAGTACCTTAGAAAATGCTGTCTCAAAGCTCTCACCCTTTTTGTGGCTAGAAATAGAGTTAATGCTGTTGGGTGTTGTGTTCTTCGTGATGAGGAAAAGTAAGCTTTATGGTGATGGAAAGATTGTTTCTGTGATGAAGAAACAATAAGGTTAACGTAATAACTTTGGTAAAGTAATAACCTTCTTTCTAAACCTTGTTAAGCATGTGATTTCAGTGATAACAAGGATGGTCAGAATACACAAATGTCTTTTGAATATTCTCTGTTGTTTAGAAAAATACCAGTCGCTATAATTTCAAAATAACTTCTAGTAAAAGATTTCTAGTAGAGCATTATTGTCTCCGATGCATCTTTACTCAATTCTTAAGATTACTGGTGAAGTGAAATACAACTTATTAACCACTAAAAGTCTGCAATACAGTTTCTAATTCAAACTAGCAATAATTGAGAGAGTACCATGTGGAGCTCATAAGGGGCTTCTTCTTCCAGTGAAGATTAAATAGATTTTGTTTACAGGAATTTTTTTCCTCCAATTTGACTTTCTTCAATTTTTTTTTAATATTTTGTGACTAGAGCATTTCTTTGAGGCTTTTGTTCTCTCACAGCATTTATCTTATTTTGGAAATACTCTGTTTTCTGTCTATCAATGAAACATTTCTTAATATCTCTAGCTATTTATGTACCAGTCACAGTGTCTGTGTATGTCCCAAAGAAAGCATCAGTGGAGCTGAGGTCAGCTTGCTTAGTTCTGCACAATGTGTAATGCATAGAAGGTTGTGGAGATAATGTAATATGAAAAGCTTTCTTTGGCTATCATTTAACCATTTAAGTTTCTGAAAATATTAAGAAGGCAGGGAATTCTGCTGTTTTACGTATCTGAACTCCAATCAAGACTAAGTACAAAAGCCGTAACTCTGGACAAAATTGATTTATGTGCAGTCTTTTGGTGATATAGACATGTTCTTTCAGTTAGTAAGGGGAGATGAGCTCTTTTTAATGGGGAAATCCAATAGTTTTTCAGTTATTTGCTTATTTCCTGGTAAGCAGGAACAGAAATAAATGCTTTCTTTCTCTTTAGTTAAGGATGAGAAACACTAATGTTATAGATTTTTTTGTTGTTGTTTATTTTCATGATGAGGAAAATATTTTCCTTCTATCCATGGCATCCTATCCTTTACTTTAGCCTTGGGCATGCTTCCAGTAAAAGAGATGTTAATTATTTTTCATTTGCCTTCTGAAAGCCTAGGAATGTTAAGAAACTTGTCTTTATAGTCGCTTTCATTTGCAATTTTTCTTTCTTTACAGACATTTCTTCACTGAACTAGGGTTTATCTTGACATAAAGTGACCTATATGGAAGTTAGTCCATATGTACAGTTGGAAGAGTAGCATGGTTAGGATGGTACTTTACAGGTGTTATAGTTGGAAATATTTTCATGGTGGAAAAGAAACAATCAAGGAAGAAATGCTTAACTGTATCCGAGGACCTAGGCTTGTGGTAGAAAGCTCCAAAAAGGAGGGATCTCCAGAAAGAGATCCTTCCCCAGTGGTAGTCAGCCATTAAATGGGGTCTAGGAGGGGTGGAGCCTTCACCTGCACTCCGACGGCTGACCCAGTCCTTGCCTCAGGTGATCAATCAGTGGTTCAGGCCATGACTCAACAGTTCCCATACACCATATAAAAATAGAGTGGTATAAAGTTTGCAGACTAGGTCTTAATTTAATCTGGAATATTTTTGCAAGAAATCAAATAAAACTAAGAGTAAAAGCTGTGCTTCCACCAAAGGTCAACCACACTGCTCCAAGTTTGTTCATGCAATGCATCAATGGGGTCATAGTGATTTCTGAAGTATTATTTTATCAGATCTGTGGGTTATTGTTTGCAGTGGATGGGCCTCAACCATAACTGTTTTGTGGCATTTTGACAGACAGTTTCATTAAGGGGCAGATTTACCTATTGGAAATGCACTGCTAGGCTTTTTTTTTATAGCAGATGTTACTACAAGGATGGGTCTGATCTTAAAAAACAGATTTGTAAAAGAATTGTGCCAGAGTGCAGGGGCCAGAAAACCTCACCATATAATAGATTTGCATTAATTAGCTTTGTGGTCTTGAACTAGGGCACCTTTTTTAGGCTGGTCTCTTTAGAATATTTATCTAAAGAGACTTTATGACCATGTAGGAATATTTTTGTATAGGAGTTTTATACAACAAAGGTAGGGATTTATGAAGTATATAGAGGAAAAAATGCCAATTAGGCGTTTATTTACAAGTATTTGAGGCAGGTTAGTTAGTTATACTTGTAGGGCAGCTTTTCTTAGATTTGCAGATAGACATAATGATGCTTACTTTAGAATTTAAGCAAAATTTAAAATATTTTAGTGAATTTTGAGGTTTGGTGTTTTCAAAATTCAGTAGAAGCAAGGAATTTCAGAATTAAAGATCAGTAAGGCTTTATGTGATTCATACGTATTGATGTGTTTTGTAAGTTTCCTACACTGAAATTGGTAACAACTGAGAAAGGCAGGAAAACATTTTTGTTTTCAGAGTGAAGTGGTTTAAGTTTTCTATGAGCTGCACTGAAACCCTAATAACTGGAAAGGTTCAAAAAAGGCTGAAAACTTCTCGTTGGAGGTACAGTTAAGATCTGCCTTTGGAGTGCTTTCCCTGCTTAATGTTACCTGATAGATCAAAAGCGGCAGTTCCAGAAACTATGAAGCTCTAATGCAAAATGGTGACTAAAGTAGGAAATGAATTTAATTTGGAAATATTTGGATGTGGTGATTGTACAAAAAAAAAAAAAAAAAAAACCAAACCAATTTGTTCTTTGTCTGGAAAAATACAGTAAGTCTGGTCAAATAAAAACCACAACAGTCAGTAAAAAATGAAGGAATACATTGTTTTCTCATGGATAACTTTTTTTCAAGCCACTTCCTGACCTATTTAAAGAAAAAGTACTAAAGTGTTATTTGATTACATATGTTATGTAGACGGATAAATAAATATGTATTTGAATCCTTATTTTCTACTTCTTATCTGTTATTGCAGTGTGTAAGGCAAAGGTAAATGAAAAGGCATCTTGGTTTGTCAAATACAATTGTTGTTCTGGGTGCTCTTACTTCCTTGCCATAAAAAGATAGAATCATAAAAAGAAAAATATAATATTTCTTGTAAGAGAAATTATTCTAGAAACAACAAAAAAAGTTGGGATCCTGAAATTGAAAGATAAAGGAGAGTTATACATTAATCTCTTGAATATTCTCAGCCAAGGGCTTTTGAGGACGAGCTGGAATTTCAAGTTAAGATAAATAAAAAGTGTTGTTGAGGTTTTAGAGTAATATTTCTTTTGTCTTTATTTCCCAGTTCATTTTAGGTGATGATGAGCTTTAAGAGAACAAAAAATACAGAAAGACCTACATTTTTGATTATTTTTGAGATGCAAGATATTATTAGGGAGAAAACTAGTTTTTCTAGTGGAAAGTGGTCTCCCCTGATTACTGCTTTTCAGACTTTGAGACTTCAGAGATACTCATTGGTAGCATATCAGTTCTTGCATACGACCAGCAATATATTAGGCCCTTTAAAAATAAATAAAACCAAAATGAATCATAAATTGTATTTAAAGAGGATCTGGTATTTTACATTTGTCTGTTTTATATTTAAAATAAGCGAAAGGACTCACAGAAGCTTTTGTGGAGGTTTGTTTTAGAATTTGTTAGAGGAGATGATTTGTTACAGTCTCTTTAAGCGGCCTTGCACATTTACTGCCTTTGTGAATGTAGTCGAATATTCTGTCGTCTAGCGTGCATGAAGGTCTTTTGCTGCGAGTTTTATTTAATAGGGAAGTACTTAAATGAATACAGTTTTAATAGAAAATGAGCCTAGAAATACTTTTACTAGTTGGAATATTTAAAGATGTAAATGCAGCAAACTGATTTTTATAAAATAGAATCGTAACCCCTGTAGTTGGAGGGGACCTATGGAGAACATCTAGTCCAACCCCCTCCTGCTCAAAGCCTGTCAAGCTTTTAATCATAAGGAAAGAGTTCAAAGTAATGTCAATGCCAAGCTAACTATATCTGAATTTAGAGGGGAAAGTAATAGATTTCAGGTTGTCATAAAGCTGATGCAGTAAAGCATCTCTTATATCCGGTGGCCATAGTTTACTGCAGTGCTTTCCTACCTTGAAGGGAATGCAAAGGATGCACTGAGGAAAGTCAATATTTATCTAATATAGGTCTTTTTAAAACTATATTCTCTGAAGAGATAGTGGATTTTTTTTAAATGTATTTATGTAAAAAAAGTACAAAACTCCAATAAATGCAGTGTGAGTTCATTTTACCTTTTCTGTTAAATAAATACAAGTATTTATACTCAATCTAAATCAAGGCCTTATAGTGAATATTTCAAATAAATAAAATCGAGGAAGGTACAATCCACTTAAAAATGTGTTTTTCTTTCCTGTGTTAGTCTGGGCAGCAGGAAAAAAAAACTTAAAGGAACCTAAATGAAAACCTTTTTTTTTTTTTTTTTAAGTTAAAGATGATGACATAATTTCCTGTTTAGTTTTTCAAAAAACTCTGAATTAGATGGAGAAAAATAGTCTGTTTTATCCATGCCATAATATTTTTGGTTGGCTTATTTTTATTTCCTTTATTGTTTTATATAACGATATCTGACATAGCTTCGTTATTTTTCTTCTTATCGCTAAGATTCAATTAGGAAAAAATAGATTTTGTGGGTAGCTTTCTTCTAATGTATTAATGTTTGGGCTTTTTTTTTTTCCTAAATTAGTGCTTATACTTTTTCATAGACTTTTTTTTTATACTGATTATAGAATCCAATCTACTGTTCACAGAATCAGAAGAACTTATAACCTAGCCAGAGAGTAAGCACATAGAGAGAGGGCAGGAAGAGATGAGTTGGCACAGAGGGCTGTACAGGTGTGTTGTTCTGTTGGAGTTCTGTTGCGAGCTCTGTCCTAGGCAGGGTTAGCTAGTGGCGGCAGTGGAGTCTCTCTGCGCTCCATTTCTCCATTTGTCAGTTAACTTTGGCATCGTCTTTCACGCGCTTCCCACTAGTGTCAGAATTTGGTGTTTTAAACTTGAGCTATGTTTGTGCTGAGTCAGAGACATGTTCCAACCCTGTTCACTGCTTGAATTGAAAGGTCGATTTTTCAGTTTAGATGCGGATTAAATCATTCTACTGTTGCAGATCTTGTGCTATGCCGTTAACTCATTTGGTGCATGGACATGTAAACAGTTGTCTGCATAGTTTCACAGGGGAAATGGACCAAAGGGCCATAGAGCTTACAGCTATGCTCAAAACATCTGGCAGACATTGCCATGAATGAGAAGAAGAAAACAGATGTTAATATGAGTTTCTCATCTAAAATGAATAACCTGAATATAGAATCATAGAATCCTTAGAGTTGGAAGGGATCCTCAGAGGTGATCTAGTCCAACTCCCTGCAATGAACAGGGACGTGCACAGCTAAATCTGGCTGCTCAGGGCTTGATCCAGCCTCGCCTCGAAAGTCTCCAGGGGTGGGGCATCAACCACATCTCTACGCAGCCTTTTCCAGTGCCTCACCACCCTCACTGCAAAAGACTTTGTCCTTATGTCCAACCTGAATCTACCCTTTTTGAGCTTGAAAATATTTCCCCTTGTTCTGTCACCACAGACCCTGCTAAAGAGACTGTCCCCTTCTTTCCTGTAGCTCCCCTTAAATGTGGTTTGAACGGGCTTGTCATCTGTTAGTTCTGTGTGAGATAGTGAGCAGAGTTCCAGGTTGAGCTTAGTTGAGACTGCAGAGAAAACCTATCAGTAATAGCAGACTTTTTCTAGCCTCCTGCTTGCTATGTCTCAATCACAGCACTTCAGGAACTCAAAAATAGGGTAATCCCAGTTATAGTTGCATAATAGAGTAGGTAATTAAAATCAGAGAGATTATATACAGTTAAAAAAAAAAAAAAACAGCAGAAAAAATGACTGTTCTTTTCAGGTGCTTACTCTTCAGAAATCTTTTTTTATGTTTGGAAACACAGAAGAGCAGCAGGCACAGGCTATTTTGGATCTATGAGGAATTAAATTCCTGTGCTGTGGAATTTACTTCTCCAGATCCCAGCTGCTGAAGTACTAGACTTAATTGTAGGCAGATGATTGATCTCTTTACTGTGTTGCTCAGAAAGTAGGGATTGGGAGATAACCTCATCCCTTTCCTCTGTACATGTGGCCCCACAGAAGTTGGGAGTTGGCTGAGTGGGATGCTAACCGTTTTTCTGTCAAATTAGGTCAGATGCGCTCTTCTGGCTACAGTTAATCCAAGTTAAGAGGTTTCAGCCCCAGCTGTTTCATTTCTGTCCTCCCCTACAGTTATTGCAGCCACACTCAGACATGCAGTTGTAACTGCATGCGTAGCTGCTGTCTAACCCAGTTCTGTCAAAGATGATCTGTTTCTAGAAGACCTCAAATAAACTATACTATTTAAACTGTATGGAATTAGTTTGACAAAACTAAGTTAAGGAAAGGCTATACTTGGCCTATATTTAAGCTAACATTTTTAAACAGATCTATACAGAACTGAAAGTCTTTGGTAAAGGAGTGTGAAAAGCAGCTGAAGATGGTAATCTTGTCTCTCCGGCAGGATAGCGTATGTGTCTGGGTCATACTGCTGCCAGTCTGTAACTGCATGCTTGGTAAATGTAGGAAAAATCAACAGTATTTTTTAAGATTTTATCATTTTGTGACTTCTGTGTTGTTATACAATACATGTTTTTTGTAATTTGCAATTTCACTTTGGCACAAAGATCAACTGATCTTTTAAAATCCCACCTGCTGATATTCCTTATTTTCACTCGATAGCATTAGCCTAAGTATTGACATATGGTGGGAACCTCTTTTTCACGTGGGTCAAACAACTGTGCTCAGCCTCTGGAAACAAACACCTGATCAAATCTGAGCACCAAAATTCTGACTGCATGGAAGATCCTTTTTTTCAAAGTGCTTAAGCTAAAAGTAATTTTTACAAAAAGAGTATCTCAGTTGATTTTAAGAAAACATCTGCATTTAATGTAGTAGCTCACGCAGTGAATTTTTGCTTACTGTATTTACAGTTCAGTACAATGTAATCTCATCCTGCTGCAGGGTTTTCAACAAAGCCTATTAGCCTTTTCTGTAGGGAATAGGCTCTTACTATATACGAAACTTACAACTTTAGGTAACTTCTAAACTTAACTTTTCTTATCTTAGAATAAATTTGTATGTATAAAAGAGCTTGAAGCATTCCGTAATCTGCTTAAAAAAAAAAAAAAGCAACAACAATAAAAAACCACTGTAAAAATGTCCTGTTTATCTGTATTGTATCTGTATCTTGCCCATTAAAGATAATCCCTTACTGATTGCAAAGTGCTTTACGTATTATAACTATTGTTTAATGGGCTGCTGTGATTCAACTTATCTGGAATTAGAAAAGTGGACATTTTGAAGTTGAAACAGAGTTGTTATCTTTGACAGCTAAGTATTAGCTCTGAAACAGGTGGCTGGGGGCACAGACACTGCAAGAACGAGGGTGACATGCTGCATGGAAGTGCAGCAGTTACGTGACATGAACCAAAGATAGAGGATAGATTATATTCAGAATAATTCACTTTCACTATTTTTTTTTTCTAGTTTTATGCAGGAGGTTTAATTAAAAGGAACTAGGAAACATTCAATGATTAAAGTAACTGTTTAGTTTAGAGGCTAAAAAGTGAATCTGTTTCCCAGAGAAACATATCAACACTTTGGTGTGATGTTGTGCACAGATTTGGTGAGATACACTGATAAATGGGAACGTTCCTCCTGTAAACATTTATGGCTATCTTTTATTATATAAGAAACATTGTAAAAATATCTAACAGAGTTTATGAAACTCATTACTGCAAATGCCGATCAAAATCAATAATGTATTTTTTTCAAACAAACAAAGCCAGTTGAATGTGAACAGATTAAGAAAATCTGAATTTGTGAATTACCATTATACTGACCATTATAGAAGTGGTCAGTGGTTCTAACAGATGTCAAGAGCCAATCTTGGCATGAACTGCTCTTCTGTATCTGTTATTTTCTCTGATAGATAACATGCCTGTGATTGCCCCTAAAATTAATGATTTTAGTTTGCAAATATGTGCAATTCATATTAATCTTGTAACTAGTTTATGAAGTGTCTCTTCCTCTGTTTGATTATTGTAAATGGTATAGAGAATGGTGTTGTTTTTTCTGGTTATTGATAATAGTAACTAAATATCAATTTATTCATCAAGCCACTCCCTTTTGAAATCCCAAGTTTTGAGAAAATTGTTGAAAACTCACTTTTTTTCTCCACACTTGTAATGGAGGCACAACAGTACAGAAGTATAAGCATGTTTTGTTTAATATGTATGCCCCCAAAACTGAAGTTGTCGGGCTAGATCCGGTTGTACCATGGGAGACTGAGAAGCTAAATTAGCTGCTGGTTGGACTTAGAGTGTAATAGCTTATGGGACTGACGTATTTGATCCTTTTTATATGTGGCTGAATATGTTCAGAGGAAACTGGAGGTAATTAAGTTACATAATCCTTCCTATACATGAAGATGCAATATGGTTGAATAAAGCATCTGAAGTTCAGATGTAGAGAGTGTATTTTTTAAGTGGAGTTGTAATTCATTAAAAAAAAAAAATAATAATAATCCCTAAGGGATGTATATTTATCTTAAAAATTCAAAGAACCATATCTTTAAAGTGTTGGAAGCTTTATTAAAAGTGATCTCAGTTCCTATATAAACCAAAAGAAGAAAAGCCATGAATAACTACAGCTGAGATTAATATGAATATTGTCAGCTTCAATGAAGTGGAAGCTAAGTAAATTACTAGATCATTTTAAGGTGAATTGTCAATAAATTCTGTATCTCTTGCATCTTGAGGTCTACTATGGCATGCTTAAAAATTAAAAATTCCCTTGGTTTAACTTTATGATAGCTTTCTTTTTTTCTTATATGTTTTGGATTGGGGAATTTCCAATCCCTCAGAAGTCGCAGTTGGAAAGGCATTGTTTTGCAGATTTGGTTTTGGTATTGTGCTGATTCAGCAGTTTATTATCAAGTAAGGGCAGAGGAGAACAAAGGGAAATCTATGATCAAACATGTGGTGACCATTTATTATTTGAAAAATTGAGAATTCTGAAATCCTGAGGAGGCTAGATGGCGTATTTGTGATTTGTAATCATCGTAGCATAAACTTAGACACTGTGTTAGGTCAGCTCAGCTATTGCAAATTTTGCACCTGAGCTTAATAGGATGAGTTGGATGAATGAGTTACCAGAGCTTTCACAATCCTTCCTTTCAGTCTGAATCCTTCAGGGTTCTGGTACTTCAGTGTTTTCTAAAACTGAAAGCAGCATATGTGAATACTTGATTCTGGCTCAAAACCACAGTGCATTGTCTCAGAGCCCTGCAATAACAAGCAATTCTGACCATAATGCAACAGCTTCGTGGAAAATAATTACTCCAACATATTTTAAAAACCATTTGTTCAAACAAACATCTGAACAGCTGCTGGGCCAAACGATTTACAAGGTTTGAGAAAGGCTAGGCAGCACCCCAAGCACCCTGAAGTTTCAGAAGCATTTAAAATTTGGGACCCTTCATTTCACTTCTCATAGATGCTTTTCTGTCTTTAGTTCAGATATCCTTGCTATTCCTTGCAAATGATACAGTTTTCAGCTACTAACATCTGGCAGACAGACAGCGGTCAACTGTATTCCATACAAGAGGTTTTCAAGTGCATTTTGTTTTTCAGTGGTGGTTTTTTTTTTTTTTTTTTGGCTTTTAACACATAGAATGGTAGGAAAGAAAGGAGCCATGTTTTTCTAAAGCTTGCAGCGTCTCTGGGCTGGGAGGATTCAGTTCAGGTCTGCTTTTGGGGCTAAGTGAAGGTGTGTCAATCTGTAGGTGATCCTCTTCCTTATTTATACAACCCAGATTGTGTTAGAGAACAAGTTATTTGGATCCACATTTCAAACATATACTCAGTTAACTTGTAAAATCACTGTGTGATTCTGACCAACAAGTTGTTTTGAGTTTCTAGTTCCTTGCCCCTTTAGGGCGGGGAAGACTGTTGATCATGTATTTGTATTATAAGTGGTGTGTTCCACTGATGTTAGAAAACTTGCTATGACAGATGTGTTGTTTTTGTTTTCTCGTCTTTCTTGCTGAATGGGGTAGAAGAGGATTGTTTCTCTGGTTGTTTTTAAAGCTGCAACAGTATTTATCATCTTGTAATGCCAATCATATGGTGTATTGCTAAAATGTAAGCAGGACTCATAGTACATAAAGCTTGTCAGTGCTCATTTGCTGGGCTGTGTCTTAAAACAATTCTTCCCTAGAACCAAATGCTTTTCCTCCATTTCACTGTGTGTGTGCATGTGTGTGTTTGCCTTCCGTTTTTTGCTGAAAGTCTTAAAGTAGTGATAACACAATGTACTGTAGATTTGGGCTCCAGGGAGATAAAGTAAGCATGAAGTTTAGCCTCTAGCTAAACATTACTACTGGGCTAATTTACAAGGATCCATCACGAATATTTACAAGTAGGCAGAATGCAGCTCGAAATTAAACAGCATATGGGTACAGTTATCCCTGTTAAAATGGCCAACGTGCCTTGTATTGTGTGTGAAAGATAACTGGACAGGTGGTAATCTGTCTTCTCTGAACAGAGACAGCTGGTATTTTCCTTGGGCTTCACTGCTGCTTTTCTGTATGGTCTCACCTACCAGCTGATATCTTGTTTGTTAGGACAATACAAAGTGTATGTTAGCCCTTATATCTATTCCTTTGTAATGTCCAATGGGAGAAGTATCAGACTGCCTGTCCATAAACGTAGTGATTAGTGTTTCTAGTAATGCAAGATGCGTGCAGCTTGTCTTACTGACCTCAGTATGTTAATTAATGTGTTCGTATTTATTAGTAGATAAATATCTAATGAAACTTCTAACTGAGGGAATGTTTGAGAACAACCCTTTTTCATTCAGTTTAGGAGGATCTTTAAGGTCATATACAAAAGAAACAAAATTGTTTCATAAATTTACTTGTAATTTACTGTATTACCTGCTGTATTACCTGATATTTAGGTGTCTGTAATGTTTACTCTCTGAACAATAATTTGATGCTCTCCCACCCCCCTGGAGAAATTAGGAACAGCTACTGTATTACAGTTGATTTTCTCTTAAATATTTACTAATTCTCTAGATTATCTGGGAGTTAGATACTTGCACTCTGAGAAAGAAGTTTATCTTCTTGAGGGGTTCAGCGTTCAGCTTCTGTGCCCTAATAAATAGAAGCCAGATTTACCCATCTCTGCATGTGGCTTTGTTCAGTTAATTGATAAAATCAATCAGCAGTTAGATTATTCCATCACACCTGATGTTGTAGTAAGAGCAACAGAAAAGACCTAGTAGGCTGTCAAATCAGCCAACAGGGTGCTGTAATTGCATCAGCTTGATTAGATCAGGTTGGAAAGAGGTCTGAGTTTTGAACATGCTCAAAGTAAAGCATTCTTCTATTAAGTAGAGTATGAATTGGGGTTGTTTGGTAATGGTATTATTTTTCCAGTGACCGATTGCTTGAAACCTAAATAGATTTGAAGGTCAAGGAAATATTTTAGCTTGGCTAGTAAATATGCTTCTGCCATGCACAATATGCATATGCATATTGTGTTAAAGCTTTTGGAAATTGTTACACGATGTATTATTCAGTGTGACAGCACATAAGTAAATTTTTAGTTCTGGTTGTTCTATACAGGATTGCACCTGTCTTGTTGGGCAGTATTGAGCCATCCCAGGAGGCATGAGTAGAACTTTGGGGATCTTCTGATCTAATGGATTTCACTTTACTTTAATTGGTTTCAGCTTCTTAATAACCTGTGTCCTTAGAGAACTGTTTTTTCCTTTCTTTTTTTTTTCTGTCAGATTGCTCTACCAGATTCACACTGAGCAACTGTGTCCTAATCATGAAAAATGAACTGTTCTGTCCATGTGTTGTTTTGGGTTTCTTTGTTTGTTTGCTTGCTTGCTTTTCTCCCCTATAAAATCACCTACAACAAATGAAAATCCTTATCCTTTTAGAAATATAAGTTATTTTAAAGACACCTAATTTTTGGTCTAGGCTGCCAGGATAAATTCCAAATAATTTTAAAGTCCAATATTTCATGAGTCAATGCACTTAAATGCTAATAATGTTCAGTGCTGCTTGAAAGCTGGATTTTGCCTTAAAAGGGAGAATACAGTAAAAAGGAGTGGTTGATAGATTTAGTCCTTTATGCCTTGTTAATTGCAGGAAATCAAGCTTGGAATTTAGGTAATGAATCACAGCAAACTAGCAACAAAAATGAAAGAATTCTAAGGCCTCCAGACTCATCAGCTGTAGTGTGAGGAATAAGACGCTAGAAATACAAAATCTCAGTAGTCTTGGTGTAGTGCTTTTTCTCTCTCTGTTTAGAATTTGTCCAGTTTTAATGACTTCTTTCTTTGTGTCCCTTAAACAATCAGATTTCCCCTAAAGCCTCAGCTTTGGATCAGTGTAGCTTTATTTTCATTATACAGAATTTGTTGCACCTTGGGATTCAAGAGCTATAAAAGATTATGATCAGAAGAATATACTTAACTTGGTAGTCTGATATGCAAGCTCTAGGACTAATTCATTTGTTATACGAATGAAAAGAATATTTTGACTTTTCAGAACAGTATGAATAGCAAAGTTTAAAGGAATTGGGGGACCTTCTGCTTTTTCTTTTTCTTTTTTTTTTTTTGTAATAACAAGCAAAATCACTGCTATTTTCATTTGAATTCATAATCTTCAGTTGATCACAGATATGTATCCCCTTAAAGAAGAATCAGTAAAAGTTTATTTGCTGTTAATTAAAAAGGAACATGGTTGAAACTAGAATGATGCTTGCATTCATTCAAGGAATCACTGATATCTGTGGTAAATTTTATAAAGTATAAACAATTTCATCCTAGACATGAGTCATAAAAGTGGAGGAGAATTCAAGGGAAGTTCAGTGGAAGATCTCAAAGTAAATGTGAGATTTATTTTGAACTGGTCACCACTTAAGAGTTAACTGACCAGGTTTATAAATGCATGAACTTACCAGATACTGCTTCCAAACAGTCTATATGACTAAGGGCATGGTCCCCAATAATGTGATGATACGTGGGCAAGAACTCTGACCACTGATGTATTGAATGTAAAGAAGGCACATTTCCAAATATTGCTGTATTTGGGAAGCTCTTCGACCACAACCATCTTTTTAGTTTGGCTCCCTAAAATTTCAGGGGTTATGAATTTAGTAGTGAAACATGCATAAGTCTCTAAAAGGATATTTCCTGTGCTTCCTGCTCAACGTATACCAGTTTCATCAAAAATATTTTTTCCAAAAAAAGGTTTAGTGAATTGTAGTCTGGATTCATAAAAGGTCATCAATGTTTGCAGGAAATAATAAGTTATATATACACACACATACTACATATATTTTATATATATTCTTAAGCAGGATATATTAAAGTCCAGCAGTGTAGTTATCAAAACCCCATTTTGAGATGCTTGTTTTGAGTTTGAGAACTAAGGCACAGTGCAGTAAAGTCCAGTTTGAATTCAGGTACTTGGAAAATAAGGAAAACTCCTCGTGAATCAAATCTTAAATTTTGTAATATTTGCAATATTTAGTAAAATTGATGAATCTTTTAGCCTTTTTGGGCATCCTGACCAACAAGATTTGTATTTCAAAGTAAATAGAAGTAAATAGAATTTGTAATTTGCCTGAGGAAGAACAAAGCTATGGACTATTCCAAACAAGTTTTATGCATGGACCCATCATACCTAGCAAATCATTAAGGCTTTCATGAAGTCTCTGTGTCAGGGAAATGAAGCCAGAGTCAGTGACAAGCTTTATGCCTCTCCTATCCATAATGAGTTACTTAATGTATTCCATTTTAATTGTTACTTGGAGTCAATAATGATCTCACCTACAGCTACTGACAGGAATCATCAGTTATGTGCATGATGTTTTGCAAAATTGCAAATTCACAGTACATCTCTGTTCAATGGCAGCAATGTTTAGCAGCTCATTAGCTTTTGGGCTCTGCCTCTTGGTCAGTTGATATTGGCAAAGACAGCCAGTCTAGCTGATTTGCAGATGTATAATAGTCAAAATGCACACTGCAGTGTAACTGAGAGGAAACACAATAGAATAAAATACTAGCTGGAGTAGACTACTATTCACTGGTAGGCTAAAAAGGTAATTAGAATTGGAATAAAAAGGAGATAATGTTGTCTTTTTCACTTAGTAATCTCTCACAAACAATTCTTTATTGTTTAGATTGATGTTTTTTTATATAAATTTTAAAAACGGACCATTCCATCAATGTATATTTGTGAGCATACAACTAAAAGCTACTGCATGCTTTCACGTAAACTGTGGAGTTCTTGAAGTAAAATGTAATACCAAAAAAAGGTCCCACGTATTATACTGGATATAGTAGTCCCACGTAATATACTGCAGATACTGTGTGTGATATGTTGTCCATGGTTACAGTTTAGAGGCTTTGTTCTGATTTGTTGACTTCATATTACTTTAGTGAAGAGAGTCGAGTGGAGTAGTGTAGTACTGGATAGCTTTTGTAGACATTTTTCAGTGTTTAACAGCTGAGCAAGTGAGAAGAGGCCTCAGTAATTCAGACAAATGGTAGGATGGTAGGAATTACTGCTGTAGAACTACGGGATAGTAGAATTGGAAACTACAGACCTATTTGGATTGTTTTCACCAAAAATGTGGGAAAGCTATGTTGGTTCAAAAGAGAGTAGGACTGGAGATAATTCTTACTAAGTGTATGCTGATGATAGGAGATGGGATGTGAAAACAGCTCTTGTCAAGATAACCTGTTTTCTTTCTTTTGTTTTAAGCATCCATTCCTTCTCTTTCACCACACCTTTCATGCTAACTCACCTAATGGGAGAGGGCCCTTCTGGATCAGGCCAGAAGTCCAACTAGCATGTATTAAATGTTTAAGGAAAGAAAGATTAATAAATGGTCTAAATAAATTAATAAATTGGATGTGCTTGAAACACTTTCCCAGATTCTGATAGTGAACAGAAGCTTGTATCTAGACTTCATCTTTTGAATGAATTCACGTTTTGGCCTCTCGTATTTGAGGTAATGACACAGTTGAGGCAATAGAACTGTGCAAAGAGAAACCTCAAGAAATAGACCAATGAGAAATGCAAAACTCTCTGCACCTTGGAAAGAATAACCACATGTACCACTTATAAGCTGGGGGCCAACTGGCTGGGAAGCAGCTCTGTAGATAAGGACCTGGGGAAAATAAACTGTCTGTCAGCCATCAGCAAGCCTTTGTGGCTAAGATGGTCAACAGCCTTCTGTGCCACATTAGGCAGAGCACTGGCACCAGAATGAGGAGGAGATCCATCCCCTCTGCTCAGCTTTGGTGAGACACATCTGGAGCACTGGCTCCAGTGCTGGGCTTCCCAGTAAGAGGGAGACATGGATGTGCTGGAGCCAGTCCAGGGAAGTGCCGCAAAGATGATTAAGGAGCAGGAGCATCTGTCATATGAGGAGAGACTGATTGCTGGGACTGTTTAGTCTAGAAGAGAGAATTCTCAGGAGGTTCTTAACTGAGAAGCAATGTCGATGAGGGAGCCAGCATCTAAGTCAGGCCTAGTGACAAGAAATGAGATATATGCACAAATTAAAGCACATTAAATTCCATCTTAACATAAAACAAAACAAAAAAAACTGTTACAGTTTTTGTTTGTTTGTTTGTTTTTTACTGTGAGGGTGGAACAGATTGTCCAGAGATGTTGTCTCCATCAGTGGCAATATTCGAAATTTGGACAGATAGAGTTGGCCTGAGCTTAATACTCAGACAGACCCTGCTGTGAGCAGACTTGTATGATCTCAACCTCAGTGTTTCAGTAAATAGTTCCACAGTGCTCATGTGCTGTGTTTAAAAACAAAAGGAAATGGCAGAAGGTCTTATTTTGAAAAAGATATAAGCAAATCTATTGTCTGACTTTTTTTCTGTTCATGTCCCCAGTTATTCTGTTAAAAACAACAAAATATAATGAACCTCTAATAGGATCTTTCCTCTTTATGAGGGTGGTGAGGCACTGGAACAGGCTGCCCACAGTAGCTATGGATGCCCTATCCCTGAAAGTGTTCAAGGCCAGGTTAGAATGGGCTTTTGGCAACCTGGTCTAGTGGAAGATGACTCTGCCCAGGGCGGAGGAGCATGATGGTCTTCAAAGTCCCTTCCAACCCCAAAACACTCTGTGGTTCTATAATCTTTGAAAGTTTTCATGTTAGCTAGGAGCATGTTATCCTTTTAAGTTCTATTCTTATGTTCTTTTAATAAAAGTTCCCTTCTGCATGATTTCTGTTGTTCCTTTTCAATTCTAGTTCATTATTTTCCCTCTTGGATGTTAATTATAGTGTGTTATGGTTATTTTAAGTAGTTCTTCATTATTGATGGTTTTGTGCTTGAGACCACGTCAACAGTTGTTTCTTTACAATTTTTCTATGCTACTTTTTAAGGATTCAGAGCCTGGTATCAACTGTGCATGACTCTTCACAAATAATTTTCTCCTAGTTTGGCTAATGAATTGTTAGTTCATTGCAATGTATTGTATACCTGACTTAGAATGGATGAACTTAAAATGTGCTTGATCTTTTCATGGGGACCTCCAGTGAGGAGTTTGTAAACTCCCCAGGCAGTCAGCAATGCTTTGCAGTCTTTAGCACTAAAGAGGTTTTCAGTGACTTTGACCTGACTGTGTCAGTATTATTGAAACAGCGAGAATTTATTCTTTGTCCAGAATTTAGCGTAGATGGAGAGTGCATGTGTCTTTTTTTTTGTTTGTTTGTTTTTTTGTGAGAACTCTTTTCATCTGTTGAAAGACCATTATTACTTGTTCTTTTGCCTAAGAAATCTCAGTCCTCTCTGTGGTCCTCCCGTGTAAGGTTATTTCTATCTTCTGATCATTCATCTTACACTCTTGCGGACTTTTTTGATGTTTTATTTTTTCCTTGAAGAACGATGCTGAAAATTGGACATGGTATCATAGCAGAAGCCATGCTAATGCAGACTATGTGTAGTCTCACGACAGTACTGTTACTGACTCAAGCTCTTATTCCCTGCGGCTCTAGACGCTTCTAAGATTCCACAGTATACAAAGAATCTGTGCCCTGTAGGAAAAAAGAACAGATCCCACAGACCTGTAGTTGTATAGAAAAGACCTGTGTGTTCATAACTTCCTTATTGATATGTCAGTAGATAAGGACTTGACAAAAAGTTTTGATTGGCTGAGTCTGAATAAGTTCGAATTGAATCTGGCAGTTCAATCTTTCCCTGTGAAAAAGCTGGATTTACTTATATTCTTCAGTCATTATATGATAGAACAATATTTTATGAATTGGGCCTTATTTTTCCAATGCATTCACAGAAGATGGCCTGTACATTACTGCTGCTCCTGCTCACTAAGGAGTGGGCTTGGAGTTTGTTAGGAGAGCATCCATGTGCTTGATGATAAATTTTTGTGAAACATTTTTTTTTTTTTTTAAGTTTGTATTTGAGAGCAGGATAAAAATGTTAGCCTAGTTATTGAAAACACAAACTCACAAATGTTACCTATTTTTGATGGAGTAGGATGCAAAATTCTGATCAAATGAACCACAGGGAAATATGTAACATTAAATAAATCATTGATGATCTTTTTGGATTTGTGTATGGTAAAAATGTTTTTTGGGGCATTTGCCTATTCCCTTAGTTAAGAAAAATAAGGGCCCACTCTCTCTCTAAGTCCTGTGACTTTCTGTAATGTTACATCTTTCATTTTTCATCTTTTTTTTTTTTTGACTGGATGTTCATTTTTTCCAAAAGACAACAAAAAAGATTAAAGAAGCATCTATTTATAAGCACTTTAAATATTCTTTTGTTCTTTTCAATTTGTCCATTTTAGGTAAGAAGTTGAATTCTAGCCATTAGGCCTGATTTATTGCTTAGTGGCCTGTGTGAAATGAATAAGTGAACATTCACTAATTTCTGGTGCCCAGGTGTTGAAGTCATATATTAAGTGCTTTAGTAATTTGCATTAATTGGCAAGCTGTTGTCAGAGAAATGCCAAATATTTAGGCAATAATTTTGCAAAGTATTGAAGCTCTTTTGTGTGTCACTTTGAAATCTGTAAGCTAAGTATGTGAAATTTGCCAGGTATCCAAATTTCTTGCTTATCAAGCTCAAATTGCTAAATTAGAGCATGAAAACTAGCACTGAATCCCCCCCCTTTTTTTTTTTTTTTTTTGAGAAACACTTCCTTTATAATTATAATTTAGACAGATTTCATTTTTAATTCCATAGCAAAAGAAATCTTGTCCTTTGGTGGTATTGCTCTGCCTCTGTTATGGGTAAATAGATGATAAGATTTTATCCCGTCTCATCTCTTAATATTTATTTGAAAGACATTTTTTGGTGATTTTGTTCACTCAATATTTAGTCAGTGTTAGTCATCAGCAACTTTGACATGCTATTAAAAACAGGCTGTAATTATTGATAGTATCTATGACATTGTCTAAAATGCAATAAAATCTTGAAATCCTTGATTTATAAGTGTTACTGTTCAAATTATGTCAAGGACTTGCACAACGTAACATTAAGTGAAGCAGAGTCTTAATGTTAAAAATACATTAACCAGGAACTAAGCTAAAAAACGGTAATAAACGATAATAAAACTAGGTCTACAGATTCAGAGATAATTGAGGGCATTGTTTATCATTTAATTCTTGCTGCTTTCACTTTACATTGTATCAAATTAATTCTTAAAACTAGTGTTACAAACTAGAAACTCCTTCCAATCTTTTGCCTTCTGAATATTTGTAATGATTGTTACCCATGGATTAGTTAAGCAGAGCTGGTTTTGGGAAAAAAAAAAAAAAGTGAGCTTTCCTTATTTTGACTTACAGGATTGTGTAAGATGACAAATGATAAAATACCTACCATTAAAATATGATTTTGATTCAGTACAAAGCTAATCGTAATTATGCATATCTCTTAGAATAACAGTAATGTGAAATCTTAGTAAAAACATTTTTTCTCTGGACTGGGTGATATTTTAAGATTATCCAATGTGTACTAAAGCCAGCAGAGGATAAGGAAAAGGAAGCTAATTATTTGCACTGGTTTTATAAATCTCCCTTTATTGCCTACCCTTTTCAAACAAGAAATGGATTTATCCTTTGTGGAGACAGTAGTATAAAAACTGCCATGCTCTGGCTAGAAACAGCTCTAAAGTTCTTCTTTGATCTCAGATAGTTGCTTAATTCTAAATACCTCTTGTTCTAGTTTGTGCATTCTAAGTACTTTTTTAAAAACTCCAGTATAAAAGTTCTTGACAATAAATGTTGTATTTAGAGCAATTTAATAGTAACAACATGGTACATTTATTGGTGTATTATTTCATTTCTAATTATTTTTAATGGTTTGAACATTTTCAGACCATTTTCAGGCTTAATTTTTTTTTTTTTCTTGAACCCTACAGTGATTCTAGAACAATTTTTATTTTTATTTATTTATTTATTTTCCTGTGTTCTACTTTAAGTTGCGGATAGAGAAATCAAACAGCCTATTTTCTTGGACGTGACCATCAACCATTGTTTTTTTTTTATTTTTTTTATTTTATTAAACCTATATTAGAGTGGGGGTGGGACTGGGACACAGAAAAGGGAAAAGCTGGCATATTGAGAGAAGGAAAACAAGCATGAAAATGGCCATCAACGAGGGAAAATTGGGCTATCATAGAAATTATTAGAGTAGACACTTGATGGGATCTAATTTACCTAAGGTAAGATTGTCAAGAAGTGATAGCTAATGTGTCTTCCACATTTTAGAGGACAGGAACCAATTCATGTCTGTCAGCCTAACATTTTATATATGTAAATCGTTTCTGTGTAAGAAGATTGTTCATCCCCACCTTAACAAAAGTATTTGTTCATTACCAATTTTACAGCATTTCTCCCACCACCACACTGTAAAAATATATAAAGGAGGTTGGTGCTTCAGAAAAGAATCTTTACTGTTATCTTTTCAATTTTTCTTTGCTTCAAAATACTGTTTAACGTGAGTCAGGACTTATCTAATGTTCAGATAAGGTTTGCCACTGAAGCAATATACTTTGATGGAAATGAAATGGTTGATTAACGTTCCATGACTCACAGCAGTGACTGTCTCTTTTCTTGGCTGTCATGTCATTGTGAGCCTCTGAGTGTGAGCTCTTGTGAGAAAGAACTTTGCATTTCCTTGCTTACTCCAACAAAGAAGATGGCCTCTCTATCTTTTCCAGTGCTGGAGGTCTTGCTCCAAAACTGTCTTACAAGATTTCTTTTCTAGCTGAAGGTAGAGGTCTGAAATTACAATTTATTAAATATTGGTTTAATATGTTAAACAATTTCAATTTTGGTTATATAATAATAATGAAAGTTACTACAGGAGAAAGAGGAAAATATAAAGACAGTAAAGTGGATATATATAAGGAGTAATGGCCTAAAACTTGAACATATGAATTTCCATACAAACATGTGAAAGAGCTTATTTATGGTAAGGGTGACAGAGCACTGGAATAGGCTTCGCAGGGGGGTGTGGAGTCTGCTGCTGTGGAGATATTCAAGACTCATCTGGACACCTACCTGTGAGACCTACTGTAGGGTACTTGCTTTAGCAGGGAAACTGTACTCAATGATCTCTTGTGGTTGCTTCCCACCCCTGAAATTCTGTATTATATAAAGGTCCCTACTTTTTAATTTTTTAAACTTCTCTTTTTTGTTAGATTACTTGCAAATTTATTTACTTTTTTTGACTTTTTTTTTTACTTTTCTAAAAATATACATCACTTCTCATAGACGTGCATAATTTGAAGAGGCAAAAAGGATAGCCTTTGTAAATGTGAAAACTATGATAATTGAATAGTCTTTATGTCATTATGTGAAAGGAATTCTCATTGGGCAGTCACGATTGTGTTTTGGGTTAGTATTGCAAGTCACATCTTTAAATTCAGGAACCATCTCTCAACCTTCTTATTATTCATTTATTTTTTTAAAAAGCAAAAAAAATCACAAAGCAGGCTGATCAGAAAAAAAAACCATTGTCCATGTTTCTAGACCAAAAAACAGTGAGGGAAATATTCAGTAAAATAGAACAGAGTTTAGGAGATGTAGGAGCATACGTTTAATATCATTTTTTTGTAGTTGTATTTCTTATTTTTTTAAACATGATACTTTGCCAAAGACGTGTAAAAGCAACTTAACAGGTTTTAGTTCTTATAGTGACTCGAAGGAGGTATTGCAGCTGAACTTGAAACTGATACTCAGTGGTCTCATTTATTCTAGTAGTCTTCCAACAGCAAATCAGAGAGATGAACTCCACACATCTATGTTTTATATTTCTGTTTAAGTTAATCTGAAAAACACTAAATAAACAAACAAAAACAACAAAAGTGCCTGTCTCATTTATTTTGTAAGAACTGTTCTAGTGGCACGCTTGCGACTCGGACTCACAGGGTGTCACACCTTCATGCTGATGCACTTGCCACACTTTGTTTGCTTTTGAAAGTAGGTTTTGAAGTTGACTTAACTGAGGTCCGTGACCCAACTGAGTATTTGCACTGGTTTCAAACTGCTTGTGTCAGCTTGGCTTGTTTCAGTGTATTTACTGACGCGTGTTAAAATATACAAGTCAGTGGTAGATCCATTAAAGTGTGTCAACATACGAAGTTGAACTGATTTATTAACTCAGTCTGCTTTTGTATGTGGACCAGATTTCAGTTTCTGTATGGAAGCGCTCCCCCTTGCGCTCCCCATATTTGTGTTGGTAGTACCAGAACCAAGAAGGAAGTCCTGAATTCAAATACGTGCTTGTCGAAAAGCATTTTTGTCCTAAAGCTCAGTTGGGAAGTGGGGAGGAGTTGTCAATTCACTGACCAGCAATTTTTTTCAGGATGCATATCTGAATTCATTTTGTGTGTGTTGGAGAACAAGTTACCATGTCAAAAGAACCTTGCTTGGAATAAAATTAAATATTAATTTAACTGTTGTATGAAGGCTGATGTGGTAATTCTGATATAATTTCAGGAGCTACAGTTCTGCATTACTGCACTTTCAGAGTTCTTGTGGTTAAAATCTAAATTACCATGTCTTCTAGTTTCTACCTCTTCCTGGAGCTCTGATTGCACTTCTGTATATGGGAGCCTGGAAATAATAGCCTTATACTTTGAAAATTCCCACAGGCCTCTCTCCTTGCTTTTAGCATTGACTGCTTTTCTTACAAGCAGGAATTCTTTGCACTGGCAGGATATGAGAACTGGCCAGTAGCTACTTCTGTTGTGTTTTTGAAAGATTATTTTTTATTACTCAATTTCTGTGTTTCTTACACACAGATATGTTATGGTAGTTTTGATTTACAGGCAGGGTTAGCAGTCTCTCTATAACTCTTACTCCTTTGAGAGCAATATCAGTAAAATCATCTGAATTGCGTTGTGACTGAGTACGTCTGTGGCGAGCACTTTCCTGATGGTGCGCTACTGTCAGCTGCAATGATAAAGAGTAACTGGGAACTCTTCTGTGTTTTGGTTACTGACTCAAGTGATACTAATGCTTCTGAAATTCAGAGGCTACATCACTGTTCTTTAAAGTTCCGGCATGGTAAACAGACTCCCACGACCCTCCCCCATAAAAATAAATTTGGGTAAGGACGTAACTTTTGTTGTCCCATCTGTGTGATAATGCCATGACTGTGCATTAAGCATGCACTGGAACTAGTTGTGCTAGAAGCCAAGTGATGAACAGTTGTGGCATGTGAAAAAAGTAGCTCATGCCTTGCTTTTCGCTTGCTAAGCTGCCTCATCAAGTCTTATTTGGATATAACTCATAGTTAAAGAAGCCAACAGATAAACATTTTCCCCCTTCCAAAAATATATTTATTCCACAAAATTGCATCAGCCTAAGTACAAAATAGGTAAGCCCAAATAGGCAAATCGGTATCTGAATTAAAGCTTTATTTGGTTGTGGTTTTTTTTGTCCCCCTCTACTTCAGAGTAAGGCTCAATAGCACTGGGAAAATGGTTGCAGACGCAGGTCTGTGTGAATGTGGGACAGCTCTGGGCAGCAGCAGGGTTGCCCAGCTGTGAGGTGCTGTGCGGAACACTGTCTTCATCACTCCTCCGGGTGCCCCTTTGCCCTCAGTGTCAGTAAATCAAACATCGTCACTGTTGGCTGATAATGAACCATCAAGATTGCAGGAGGACCAGTGGGCACACTTATCATTTAAGTTTTTAATTAAGTACATTGTTAACCATGCTGTGGTGCAGCTGCAGAGCTGCAGCCAGGAGGGCTGCCTGTTTTGGGAAGCACTGTGCAGTGCTGCTGGCCCTCTGGATTCTCTGACAGTGCTGTCTGACCTGAAACTGAACCGAGAGGGCTGGGAGGCATCAAGTGAATCCCTTCTAACAGGGAGAAAAGTTGTTTCTGTGTGATATGCTTACCTAAAAACAGTTTAATGCAAGGCACCGTGGCATAAATGAAAAAGCTTCATGTACGAATGTAAAAATTTTATATTATACATGTGAGATCACACCTCGAGTAACAGTATACAAAAAGTGTTTTGTTTGTTATTGCTTTCATACTCCAGTCCTGAGCCCTCCAGTGCTTGGCCTTGCATATAACCTTTACAAACCTGAGTACTTGGACTAAGGCTAGCACGTAAATGCTTTATGGAGGCAGCTTCTTGTGTTCCAAAAAGTTAATTATATTTGTTCTTATTTGAGTAAGTTTATTCTCTTCAGATCACATTAGCTTGAGTAGAATTATTCTGCGTATGACTTCTTGTAGCTTAAATAAAATTTTGATGACTTAGTGATGTCCATTCATTTTATTCTATCACAGTATTGTGATTAAAACAAATTCTTTCAATTAAAATATGTTGTAAGACTTTTGAAACATCAGATATGATCTAAGTTGTATGGTTGGTCCAAAGTTAGTTTTTAAAGAACAACTTGGCGATCTATAAGGTTGGGAAAAGATCTTTTGTATCACACAGAAAGAAAGCATTACATAGTTCACATATCTTGAAAGATTCCTCTAGGATATCAAATCTGCTAACCAGATAACTCCACAACTGAATGGGATTTATGGTATCAGGAGAGAGAATTAAATAAAAGGAGTTTAAATTCAAATACATACTTAATCCTGTTCAGGAATTATTATAACATAATAATTATTATGTGTGTTTTTTATAGCTTTTGTAATAGATATATTCTTTATCTCAAACATTAAGTTAAAATGTTCACTTAGGGGATTGGTTTTTTTAATAATTCATTAAAAGAACATCTAAAAGGTGGTGGTTTTTTTTTGTATTTCAGGAACACATTTCAAGAAAAACACTTTTAGGAGAAATAATTGTTTAACTGATACTTCAGGGATGAAAATAATTTTTCTTTCTTAGTATATCAAGATTTTAATATTAAAGTTTAAACAGTTTTTCAATGAAAGGTAATTCAGAGCAATAGTAACACACTGTTCTATCACCTTCCAAATAGCTTTAATACATTGATATGCATCTAGCTCTTAGAGAGGAAAAAAAGCAGGAGCCAGGGCAAGCACCTCACCAGTTGATAAATTATATTTTAACTATTTTCCTTAAAAGAACCCTTTACTTTCAGTTGTCTGCTACTCTTTTTTTCCCTTTTCATGCTGATATCATACAGCTATTTGAGTGGAAATGTAAGTCATGAAGATCATAAATTGTACTTCTCAGATTGAGAAAAGTTCTTTTCAGCGGCAGTGCATGCCAAAGTCAAAATTGTTCCATCAATGTGAAATACAGCTTGGAGCTTGGGCCTTTAACCCCTGGGTTACCATTCTGAATTGGAGTCACAGCGATAGTGCTCAAACGTACCACTTTCAAAGAAATCCTGTTGCTTGAGTGACAGGACTTATTTGATTTAGGGCACTTCCTCATCTACATTACAAAATCCTGTCATTATACCGTGCTTGTCTCAATAGACTCTGCAGAGGGCAGAGATCACCTAGAACTGTACGACCCTTGCAATTAATTGTGGGCCTGTATGTTTACAATTTACTTCCGTGGACAAACATGGAGCAGCACAGCATTTACCTGTTACATTCCACAAGGAGTGCTCCAAAAATACTGCCTCCTATTTTATGATGTTGGCCCACAATGTCAGAGGTGGATGTTGGTGGTATGGCAGTAGAGGTTGAACCTTCCTGCAAACGTTCCAGATGACAGATGGCAGCAGATGGGCAGCTTGACAAAATGGCTTCTGACACGGAAGTGTGGATGAAGCAAAGGTGTGTCACTGAATTTCTCCATGCGGAAAAAAATTGTTCCCATTGGCATTCATTGATGCTTGTTGAATGTTCATGGAGACCAACCAGTGGATGTGAGCACAGTGAGGCAGTTGGTGGTGCATTTCAGCAGTGGTGACAGCAACTGTAGGTCACCTCCACTGGTGAAGATTTTTACAAGCTTAGCATGCAGGCTCTTTGCTGAGGGAAATGCATAGCTAGTGTTGGTGACTGTGTTGAAAAATAGTACTTTGTAGCTGAGAATTTGCTCTATGAAACAGTTTTATTGTGCTCTTTGTATCCATTGTAGTTCACATGGAAATAAAATAGGCGGCATTACTTTCAGAGCAACCTACGTACATTGTGGCCTACTATAATTAAATCATCACTGTCAAAAAAGAAAAAAAAAAAATATTGTGAGAAAAATGCTGTTCCTCTGTATGACTCTCTGGAGCTACACATTGTTTATCTGTAGCTATTTCAAAAATGTCTAGTGAATACTATTTCCTAGACTGTTGAATCAGTAAACAACGTGTGCTTCCAAAGCTTTGCCCTTGAGCCACCCATTCTTTTCTCTTCAGCAGGGAACTATACTGCCAGTTCAGGCTAGTAGATTAATTGGAATAATTAATTGAGAGAAATACCTTTTTATGTGAGGAACTCGGGTTGAATCAGCTTGTTTCCTATGGCTGGAGCTTTAAATTCTAAGTATGACAAGAGATTTAATAAATGTTGTTCTCATCCTATTTCATACTGTAATGGGGTTTTGAAAAGGACACTTGATTGTAAATTGTTCCATAGCTAACTGAATATTAGATCCTTGGCTTTTTATA